>DWPA01002988.1:0-14834 GCA_018251375.1 Calpodes ethlius
TTGGTCTCCCGAACGTGGGCGCGTGAGTTCGAATCCTGCACGCACCTCTAATTGTCAAAAAGTTATGTGCGTATTACTAGTTAATTATCACTTGCTTCAGTGTAGGAAAACATCGTAAGGAAACCTGTCCATCCGAGAGTTCATCATAATGTTTTCGAGGGTGTGTGAAGTTCACTAATCCGCACTTGACCAGCGTGGTGGAGTATTGCCTGTACCCCTCACATTGTTGAGGAGACCCGATCACAGCAGTGGGACAGTTATGGTTTGTGATTATTATCATTACTATTTTCATATTTTGTCGAACCTGTAAGACCTGATACGCAACAATATAATGCGAAAACTTTCTATTTTCAATATCCGCTCGAAGTACGACCGTGCGGTTAATCCTAATTGGATCGCAAAGGCTCGGGAGGAGCTGTAGTCGACACACGCAATGAACACTGATACTATAGGATTTTGTGCGCGCCTGACCAGGTAAAGCGTTCGTCTTTGTTCTACACCCCCCTTGTGTTCCGGACGGTCATTGGTGGTATTATCTTTGCTTTGGATTGTAGTAATGAGATGGTCAAATATCTTCTTTACCTCTTTGTTTAAGTAAACGTATTTCTTAATCAGTCATAACGTAATTAATACGTAACATTTATAAAATAAATATTGACCGCGGCTTCGCACTGAAAGAAAATAACAACGATGAAAAGGTTGTCAATTCGTTTCTATCACTGGTTGCTAGGCAACGCTTTGTTGTTAGATTTACTTGGATTTAGTTAAAATATACATCAGAAATCAGATGTTTATTCGGAGTAATATGTAGCCTACAGTACCAGTCATCCTCCCAACTGTCTCAAATTTTCGCATTTATAATATGACTATCGATGTAAACTTCGGGTTTGTATGGAATTAAAAAAAAATATTTAAAGACTGGTCAAGTTCGTCAGTCAAGCTACGCGCAGTTAAAGGTTTCATAATTGAATGATAATCTACTGTGGTTGACTTACTAAGCAGTTCTGCAATACATATCATTTAAGCACTTGATTTAAACAAAAAAACATCCTCACGTTATGTGTATGGGAGGTATCCTAAAAAATGTTGTCTTACAGCTTTGTAGACGTGACAAGTACCGATACAAAATTATAGTTTTTTGTTGCTAACGGTATCTAATCTGCAATGACGATAGTATTCAAAACCTGTCATAGCAAACTATCCCGTAATGAAAAGAAATATACAAATGAGAAGAATACTCTATACTACATTCATATACTTTCAAGTATCGTCACTAGAACTCACATGTTCATAGATAAGGCAAATCCCATTCAAATGTCCATTAAAACTTTTACGAGACAGCAAGCGTTCAGTTCTTCCAATCATGTCTCAATGACAACAGTTGAGAAGTTCAAACTTTGTTCTAACTAGTTTATACATTGTTTCAACTAGTTTAAACATTGTTTATACTAGTTGCGATGTCCCAACCGATGAAGCGTACTGATAGAGGGGGACTGTTAGAACGACAAGAACGTCAACGTAACTGGATTTTGAACTTAGCTGTACTAGCTTTCCTATCTGCAGTTTAATGCTGGCTAGTCCGATTGAAGGTATTAGTTTCATGGTATTAGTTTCATTAGTGAGTACCAATAAGTAATTGATTCAATCCTACGCCCAACCTTCCAACAATTGTATGTAGAAGCTCCCTGTACAGTGAAAATTCGACTCTAAAGCAAAATATCATAAGTTTATTTTACATTGACATATTGTTATGCTTTATTATGTTTAAAAAGGTTTTTTCTCACTATTATGTATATACATTTTTTGCAAAAGATTACAAAAATTTTTTCATCCCGTATTCATATAGGTATTATAAGTAAAGTAAATTTAAGACGACTATTTGATAAATTAATCCAATAATTTATATGCAGTTTTACACAGAGATAGGAATTATGGAACTATTATAATATCCTTGATAAGTACGAGTAACAATTGCTTTAAATAAATGTTGTATGTTATTTTGGATATCCTGAAGGTACTTGAGCGTGGTGGTAGACTATATAACCGCCCTGCGAGCTATCACTTTCTTTTTAACCTTGGCAGTGAAATGTACCTGAAATACGCGTTTCGATTGCACTATCGAAGAATCAGTTATAATATAGGTTCCTGTTTTATTTTTAACCAACTTGTTTTCAGTAATAACTTCAGTTTCATGTTCTTGGGAAACTTAATCTCAGGTAATTCTTTTACTAGTTATACAACTGTTTCATAATAAAATTGTGTGGTATACGCATAGATCTACCAAAGTTGGGAACAGAGTATGCATGGAGCTGAACCTCAAGTTGAGTCGTGTTTTAAATGGAGTTTTGACACGTCGTTAACTTTAATAATGAAATTCACGAACTAGTACAGTTACCACAGTTCTACGACGCTACGTCGTGCTACAACTTGCTACGTATTGCTACGACGTGCTACGCCATGCTAAGGCGTCTGGTTCTGGATAATTTAATCGTAATGTTGGGTAATTTTGTGAAAGTGTTTAGTAATATGTATAATTACGTTATAAAGCCGAAATTAAAAACACCAAAACATTTAAAATTACATTTTTAATTGTATTTCAAATCACTGTTTTCGGTTAGATGTCACGTGATTTGGAATTGATTTGAATACGGTGCGTTTTGAACAAGTTACCTTCGCTATTTTTTGGGTGGCGACGAAAGAGACCAAATTACCAAAATACCATTAACTTGGGAGAGTAACTGCATATTCGAAGTATTCAATAATGCTTTTAGAATTAAATAATTAATTAAATTATGAATACAGTTTATCCTCGACCTTAAGGAGTCAATATAGAGAACTAGCATTTAATATTTCAATATTAATGGTGGAGTAAAATAATTAAAGGGAATTAATTATGCATAATTTATTCCTTGGTCTTGTCAAATCGTATCCAGCGAGCATAAAGTCTGTGTGTTTATTAATAAGCATTCTAGTTTGGAGAAACCTAGCTAGATTTCCCTCTAATTCTATTAAATGAAATGCACAGAGCGAGTTAAAGCGAATTGAATAAGCTCAAATTCGATAGCTTTATTAATTAGGCATCCCAGGTTTCCAACAGGTAACGTACGATTCCATAATCATTGTAACATATTAACGTTATTAGTTATTTCGTATATTTTGGCATTAATTAAATAAAGTTATGAAAGAAAATATAATGTTTTTTTCCTTATAGATATATAGATGCCTAATAGAGATATAGATTAAGTATACAAAATCATATCGTGAATGCAAAAATGTATTTATTTGTTCTGATTTTTCGGTTTAACAGAGCGTCGTTGTGACAAAACACTGCTTTTTACCATGAGAGACTGTCTCAATTCTAATGAAATATCCCTTACGATGTATCCTTCAGCCAAATTAAAGACAGAGTTTAATAAGAAAGCGATACCTGGCAACCATTTTGAGATCTAGCCCCAAACACTTTTTATTGCTTTTTTTTCGTACGCGAGCGAAGCCGTGTATAACATTTAGTGCACTGTAATACAAATATTTTAATTTTTAAAATTACTTTTTACAATATTAGAATTTATTTTCCTATTCATAGTAATATGCCGACTATGTAGCAGTGTACCGACCTAAATATTGTTTATACCCAAATACCCATGGGATTTAATTTGTCGTCTATTTACATAATAAATGAACGCCTTTGCCCCAGTACGGTGTAATCCGGTTTAAACCGCCTAAAACCGGTTTTATCCATCATTGAGAGCGACTTGATTCTCGATCAGGGAACAATTTGCATGTTATTCCGTGTTAAGACGCTAACAGTCGGAAAATTGACTCATTTACCTTCGAGTTTGCATAATGTTTATATAGTCTTTAACGCCTTTGTGTCACGCCCGGAGAATTTATATCCTGTGTGCCCTACAAGGATCGTTTACAAAATGTAAATAACATTGACCATTATCATTATTACAGATTTTTATAAATAATCAATGAATAAGAATTAAATTTTAATTTATAAATATCTTTATTTCCAACACTAAGTTTATTAAGGATTTAAAATTTGGCATGAAAATATTACTAAAATCATTTTAAATATATTTCGAATTCCTGCGAAATACGGTATAAAAATGAGTTATAATTATGCATTTATGCTGCTTTATTTTCTTAACAAAATTGCGGCAATTACCAAAATTACGACGATTTGCAAGCAACGCGAGAAATTCCTAGTATAATATGTATTACATAAGAAATTCAGATTAAAACATTACTGGAACTTTGTGTGTAAATTAAAAGTCTCAGAAAGACAGAGAGGGAACTCTTCGGTTCTTCCACAAAATTCCGTACTTTTAGTGAAGTACCCGAGGTGTTTTATTGCTTAAGTTTTTTAGTGGACTTATTCCAGTTTTAAGAACTAAAACTAAAACGTGCAGATTCGCTTGACAACTATTTTCACTAGTTTTGTTAAACATGTTATCTTCTTACGAGAAGTATTCTTAAATTATTCTTGAATTCTATTTATTTATTTATTCTTGAAGTATTCGTAAATCTTGTACATGAAGATATAGATTATTATAGTATGAATCACCATACTAGTAATTTGCAAAGAAGGTTCCAAGAAATTAATTTAATTAATTAATAATGATAGTAAATTACACGTATAATCTTAGCGGGCAGCTTCACTGCGCTATCTGATCGAATCTTTAAAATTAAGTTCGGTTTTGCAAGTCACATTCGTGCTCACCAACTCAAAAATAATTAACAGTGTGTCGCCGTCGACGGATACGTCTGGGAGGACATCATCATCATCATCATCAAATAAGGCTAAACACTCACATCCCCATAAGATTCCCTATATCATGGGTACCATAGATAACACAAAGACACACACACACAACCAGACCGACGCTAGAAACTTGTCATCGTTAAAATTTCTGCCTCGCTGATAATCGAATCAGGATCCTTCATAAGTGTCTTAGCCCTGGTACTCACTCCATCACACGGATCATATATTTTACAATAACAGTTTTAGTCCCAGGCTAGTCTTAGGAAAGTATAATGAAAGTATTTTATATATTACTAGATGTAGTCTGCGACTTTGCACACGAGTGGGAAAAGAACAGCAATAAAAAGTTTATCAATTCCCTTCTATCACTAGTTGCTAGGCAACGCTCTGTTGTTGGACACATTTTCCCACAGAAATGAGATGTTTATTCGTAGTAAAAAGTGGCTTAATCGTACTCCTCATCCTCTCAACTATCTCCAAACCAAAAATCATACCATAGCGACGTTCCGTTGCGCCGTGAAAGAAAGACAAACAAACACACTTTCGCATTGATAATATGTATTTTTTTTTTTTTTTATTTATATCACTACAATTAAGATTACTGTAGATGTGACTGAAATGTAACAAATGAAATCAAAATCAAGTTGATTAATACAAAACCGTCATATCTGAAAAGGAATACAGCCGAAGCGTTGTCTACCAATAAATTAATATCGCTGGGACATCTCGAAACTCGAGAACATTGAGCGTTCTAAAATGTTTGGTGACCTAGCAACGTTTGATCTTACGTCGTACGAAAATGCCGACATGAGGCTATTGAACCAGCGATTTTATAATATAATAATTAACCATTACTAGAACAAAAGAATATGAAATTGTGTACAAAATCCAAGCGATCTTGAAAAATGTTTTTTGAAGTGAAAACTTCTTAAGCTTTGTTTTAATTTGAAATTCGTTGAAACTAATAGATTTAGACTGCGAGAAAATTAAATAGGAGTACGTATTGTCGAAGTAAAATGAAAGAAAAGACGTCGTGCAGTGAATTCAATAGTTTGCAGTGTCTATAACTCACTAAGTTCCGACCATTGTACGAATGTATTTTGTATTTTAATTTGTTTAAATTTTGTAAAATACATCGTTTTCTTAATCTATGTGCATCTAATCTTTAAATAACTCTGAAATCCAGTTATGGATTTACATGTTATATTCTATTCATACATCATTACATAAGTAATAATGATTAAATTAAACAAATTGTATTCATATGTGTGAGTTTGAAAAATTTCATCAATTTGACAGTACATTATTTACAATACTTTATTTACTATCGGTATAAAATCGATTTGCGATATATTATAAATAAATATTATAATCGCTGTTTCTATAGCCCATATAATACCTATGGTTTCCATCCCGTGTTTCAAGCGCGGCATATTACAGTTCCTTAGTAACGCATCGATTACTTACTCTGTACTGCTCTACCAATAGTAATGGTGTACTAATCGAATCGTGAGCAAAGTGGGCCTAAAGCGTTTCCATATGTTCACATAAAATAATCTACATGTACTAACGGTTAGCTGGGAGATAATGCGTTAAGCATTAAGCTCGCCAATTGAACCGTGATATTGTGGTCAATAAAGTTTAAATAAATATGTGTTATCTATTTAAACCTATCTCAATCTGGTTTATCTGTATCTTTTAGTTTATAAATTCATTAAATTTTTATACATATATTCATTCCCTAATTAACCCCCAAAGTTAGGGTTAAATTAGGGATTAAAAATTGTTTTTCTTGTAATAGATGTACGCAAATTTAAAATTTCCGACTTGTTTTCTGAAACTATAAAGATTAGTATTAAAATACTTAGTATCTAACACAAATACAAGTAGTAAAACAAATCGAGTCGTTTCTCCCCGATTTTTACAACGTATACAACGTCAAAGGTCTGTGTTTGTCTGCAGTAGTTTTTCCGTTGAATCGCATCGTAAATCGAAACATCGACTATAGGATACGGTGGCCGTCGTAAAATGCACATTGCACGGTTTGTTGAGACATAAATTGTATGTCGCCATACCGCGGGTGCAGTGGACTCGATCGTGACTTTTAGCGCTGCAGTAACTTGAAAAAAGTCCAGAAATACCTTTGGTATTCCAAATTTGAACCTTATGCTTTTAACAATAAAGACTCGGTAACATTGATGTAGATTTTTTTCGAAAATACCTATAAAGTTCTGATAAGCACCGACTGGCACGAAACTGGTACCAATAACGATGAAAATAACGTAGTGGAGTCTAAAAAATCTGAATAGCTTCAGAAAGAGTCTATTAACACTATACATTTTTTAAACCAGTTTTTAGATAGATAGATAGAGTAGTTATAGATAGATAGATAAGAGCAAATTTTCACTTGGAAGAATCATTATTTTTTTTCGGATCATCATTTAAAACGATTTGTGATGATAATGTTTCAGTGGCATATAAATACGATGTATCGATGGCATATAGACATGTACTTATGATCGTATTCACAAACACGATTAAATATTGATTGTGTCATAAAAATGTTACTCTGTCATTGTAAATTGTAATGACATATTACGTCACAATTTAGCTCAAATATGTACATATTATTTCATTCGTCTTTAATAAAACGTTTTTAAAAATTAAATATCAAGGTAAAATTGCACAGAATTTTTAAGGATTGGTTTTGGTGCCAAACCTATAATACCTTTATTAATTCAATGTTACTTAATTATTTTTTTTGCAGGCAGTAAAATTGAAATCGATATTATTATAGGCAAAAATTAATAGTTTAAGTCTGTATATTATTTATAAAATTTTAGGTATCTCAAAAAGTATAAACAGACCCTCGAATAAGTCTTGACGCCATCTTGTCGCGAATAACAAGAAGCTGTGACAAATGCTCAAAAGCTACTATTAGGCGCTAAACGGAATTGATGGGCATGACCGGAGATGCCCTCATAAATTCTACTTGCATCCTGAGGGCGGCGACGAAGAGTCACCACTCTTCGTCCAAAAGTAATGGTACCTCGGTACCGACTATGTACATATGTATATATGAGGACACAGAAAAAGTTTTAAGTTGATATTTGACAGTATATACGTTCGGAGGATCAAATTTAAAAATAGAAGGCGCCTGTTTAGTGATATCACTTTGTTTTTAAAAAAACAATTTGAAAATAGAACTCAGTAAATCATTTGCTCGATTTTAAAAATTGTTCCAAATTAAAAAGCATAAAAGTTCACTATAGGAAATTAACGATGTGCTATAAAGTGAACAATACACTAAAGTTGTTAGTAATATTCAAAATAATATTCATAATTATGCTATAGGACACTTTGTTTTTTTTTTTTTACATACAATATGTCAGTGCTTGACTACTATCCCACCTGATGGTAAGTGGCGATGTAGCCTATGATGTTGTGCGCACTAACTTATAAACTAACTAACCCTCAATAATGACTTATGTCTAAGATGATATTATTATGATATTGGTTACAAAATTTAAAACTATTACAGACTAGTTGCCGCACTAGAATCGCTTTGCTCGGAAACTTATGTCACTAAGACATACACAATTGAAAAAATATATTGACGAGGGTCCTAAAAATTTAAAAATCTTTATCTGTGAAGATCTTGATTGATTTAAAAAGTGTTGCTACAATATACATATCTGTGAAAATGCCTTAAATTGGTTTAACCGTTTCTGAAGTTAGCAAAGATAAAATATATTATAAATAACACTTCCGTTTACGACAGTAATTGGAAAAAACGAAAGTAAGAATAATCGCATGCGTCTAGAACAGCGACAAATCTGTGCGTTCGGAGCCGCGCGACGACTCATATTTTCAAGGAGTCAAGTTCCAAGGTCCAAGGTTGATCGAGGACCGAATGCGTATCTCGACGGCCCTTACAGCCAACAAACTGCTTTTCGACGCCATTCTAACAGCCGACACTGACTATAAGTTTTATTTGTTATCTCGAGGAGGGCAATCCATTTCCAGAAAAAAAGTGTTCTTGATATTGAGTCATAAGATTAGTTTTAAATATACCAAGTTTAACTTCATCTCTTAATAGCTTTTTACGTAATAAATGGTTATAAAAATAGGCTTGGAGATATAATTTTAAGTGCAGTATTAAAAGCTCTACCCCACTGGCCAAGTGCGGTGAAACAGATTTCATACGTTTATGAAAACATTTTGCAGGGTTTCCTAGTGATAATTTATTCGAAATTCGAACATTTTGTGGTGAGAACAGTGTTCGATCTCACCCCACCCATGCGGAAAACTGAGGCCCAAACCACTCTTATCAGTTCTTAATTAATGCTTAATTCAATTTAAATATGTTTTAAATATTTCATAGCCGGTATTAACAAACCAAAGCTTAGTTGTTACATAAAGTAAAAATAAATTTGTTCTCATTGTCTGCACTATGACGTAAAAAACAAGACCAAAAATTATGTCTTATCCAATAGCTTTCAATAAATACGTAGATTATTTATTCCCCTAATAAGTTTGATAAACCTTGCAATTAGGACGTTTAGTCTGACTGTAATTCCGTTCCTAAATATAAATTACTGCAGCGCTGGTTTTCTCTGGAATTACAACAGCAGTGCGGGTAGTAGCGAATTTCTTATACTATCGCTATCATCTAAATTTTAAATAAAACGTATTACTAGCAATCAACTAAAGAATATAATATTTGGAAAGATACATTGAATGTAGTTGAGATAGATTACTTCCTGGTAGGTAGAAATCCAGCAGTTTATTTCTATCTCGGTAACTTCTCTAGTCACGCGCGCCACGTTTATCGCAGACACGTTCGCCGCTGCAATAAAAACTGCTCCAAAATGAAATATTTAATACCGCCCGCCCCGAGCTACCCTGACGTAAAGTTACCTACGTTACTTATAAAATGGAGAATTAAGTATATCCTAATTCTCACCAGTCCATGTTAAATAAGATGTGAGTTCGTCTATCTATGATTGAACTTTAGATTTCAACTTACATAGTCACAGTCACAGTTATAACTCACAGTCAAATAAAGTTCCGATAATAACCGATTTGGATGTTAACTAAATTTTACTTAAGGACCAAAGGTTCAGCTCTTTGTTTACAAAATGTATGTTGCTGGGGTTCTTGACATTCTTTTGTTCATATTTAATTTATCTGCAGTCATTTTTGCTTTCATGCTAATTTTATTGTCATCTTCTTGTATTTCGTATGTATTGCTGGCGGTATCATATTGTATCCTGTACATATCACGAATACATTTATAATGTTTTCATGGTGAAAAGTACACATTTTAAATGTTAATACAGATTCTGTTATTCTTCCAATATTAAAATAAGTATTATTTATTTATTGGTAATACGATTTATTTCGTAGTCTTTCCATCTTTTCTTCAGTTTTTTCACCCCTTATAGGTGTAAAATGCTGCCGGTCATGTATATTATGTAATTGTTCCAATTATTCATCTATGTTTATAACCGTAGTGTCCACAACTCATCAAACCTCAGCTATACTTTTGACCCATTTGTTAATAAAATCGTTAAGTCATTCACATACGAAGCTTTACAATAGAAGTTCAAACCTCAGCCTAATGATACAAAATTCATCATTTCATGTGACCCAAACTAAATATGCTAAAGACGGGTCAGAATACTAATTTACAAAATTAGAGTCATTGAAAATTACCGTCTATAAAGTCCCCGCAGAAGGCAAATGAAGGCACAACTGGTACCCTAGGCGACGAAGTGCGTAATCTAGTTAACTTGCTGTATTACGCTATTTTCTGTCTTGCGGTGTTGACATTCAGACTATTGTGGTAAACATAATTCTAACAGATAACCCCAGTATCTGTTTCTCTGAGTGTAGGCTACAAACATGCCGGTCAAATATTAATTCAGGTCACATTTGCCGCTCCGAATGTCCGTGTTTGCTGAGATACAGTTTTCCGACCATCGAATTTAGAATGGTTTACATTGGGCCTTGTGTATTTGACTATTTATGCAAATTTAATCTGACTTGCAAACATGGCTTGCATGCTATATTGGACGTAAGCCCTGAAATTAACAGATCGCTCCGTTACTGGATATCTTCAACTGGATGTGAATAGACGTACTCGTGGTTCATACATATTTATCATCAAAATCGATGTATTCAATTATCTAAATACTATATAAGTGTATTTACAAGTATTACTGTTTCTTGTTCAAGAAAAAAATCCTCTTCTGTAGCTGATCAAGACTGTGGTAGAAACAAAATATAATTTCATGACGTACTTTAGAAAAACTAAAACGAGTTGAGGGTATATTAGAACACATTTTTTATTCCAGCTTGAAATATGTTGTTGTCCAAATGTGTCTCATTTTAATTCTAAAAGGGTTGTTGTCCACAGTCGTTATCTTGTAATTTTATTTTGATTTGATACGTTATTTCTTAAATATGGATGATTTTACTTTAGAAATTTCATTTAAATGCTTCGTCACCACTTACGATTATATATAGTAAATAACTTATATAATACATACATTTAATATGTACGAATGGTATACGAGATTCTTAAAGGCTCCTACACAGTACGTTGGCAATACAGCTGACCGGTATCGGCTGGTAAGGTTTATATTCCGGGGATACAGTTCCGGTGGCATATGCCGAAGAAACCATTGTGATCTGAAAAGCATAAAGGAATATAAATGATCGCAAAACACTTTTGTGTTAAAGCCAGGAACCAATATTTCACACGACATGCTCGATCCACCTGATGGCTATATTTGGAGTAAATCAATTTTAAAATGCACTGGGTATACCGGCAGGTCGTCCGGTGGCATAGTGTGTATCAGTCATAACACATTTATGTTGTGCAATTGTTTTTGAATGGCTTGAAAGTTTTAAGTGATAGATTTAATTCATGTTAAAATATGCTTGCTTATGGGTCTGTACTACACAAACGTAAATATCTCAGAAAACCGCTTCCGAATCTAAATAATTTAAGGATATTACGTACGACTACTGAAATGATGCCAAGATGAGCCAGTGACCCGTTGTTCTGCCCGTGATCTTGGCATTTTTATTACGGACGATTTATTAAGACCGCCCCTTGCAATTTGTATTGTACGGAAAAAATACCTCCTTGTTGTTTTGTGAGATAAGCGCCACGAAAATACAGCTTAGTTACTGACTTCTGACCAAGTAGTCGAGAGTTCGAAATAATATAATAGATATACCTCGAAATAATGTGTTATGTTGCTGAATAATATGATGTATATTTATTATATATTATGCTAAGTTTAGTTGTTATTGTTTTTATTAAAAGCTTTTATTAAACTTGCAGTGTTTTGTTAGTTTATTTGGGTTAAATCTTGCAAGATGAATTAGAACTACTTATTTTTGTCTTACGATGTTGAAATTTAAACCATTGGTTTATTTACCATGGTAATTTATTTTTGTTATAAGTATGACCTGGTACTAAAATCAGGTCAAGAGAAACAAGGGAACTCCATAACGGTGAACAGCATGGTTCTCAAAATTGTTGTACTATAAAAGCGTGTTTTTTATTTTCTTTTAAGTAAGCATGGTGAAATAATTTAATAATGCGAGCATTTTTTCAATGCATTTTTTAACATTTTTTAAACATTTTTTAACTTTATGTCTATAATGTACATGTATAAGTAAAAAGGAAAGAGTTAATGTTAAAAAATTATCCTTAAATCATAACCCACCTTAAAATTAAATGCAATTTTTAATATGCGTCACTGTAAATTCACTATATTTCCAGTAAAAGTCCACAAAACTAGAAATAATGAAGGATGCTTTCGTCTATACAAAAGATAGAGCAGAGCACTCATTATTTCAGAACTAGCTTCTGAAACTTCATATTCATCAGTTAAAGAGGGTTTTATAAAGTATAAGGGATGTATGTGTGCGGCTCTCACCTACTTTCTAGGTTTCAGCGAGGTACAAAGGAGTTCTGAATAAAAAAAGTAGGTCGAATTGAAGTTAGCGATCTTCGTGATATAATGTGATAATTTATATGATGACGTCACTAACTCAGTACGAGTTTTAATAAAATAATGTGAAATGAAAAGACTACTCACGTCATTGTAAACTTTGGGAATATGTCTCTGTTACGTTATAAATGATTATCTAATCTGCAGGCCCTTGCCACAGTCAAAGATTCAGTTACATCTGATTTTCTAATCTGAAAGCACAGAACAATAATGATATTACGTTTTTTCAACTCAATAGAAGTTAACAGATTTATTTAAAATCGTAAAATTGATGTGAAAAAGACCGCATTTCTGTTTCTAGATATTTATATATAATTGCCCTTGGGAGCTAATTTGGAATGTTAAATTCTTTAGACCGAGAATTTAGGGAGGGCTCATTAGGTAATTAAAATAAAAAGTACAAAAAATATTCTTCTCTTGAATATGAAAAGTCGTTGAATTTTATTTTAACCGTACCGTAGCAATACCAGCGGTGCTAAAAGTTTATTCGATATTCTATTTATTACGATGACTAGAAAAAGAACCAGGTTTATGACATTAATGTGTTGCCGTTATTTTTTTATACACTCACACATTCATCCTTATATCCATCCATGCATACAAACAGATCAAGCAAAGATTATACCAATATGCGAGTACTATTTGAACCTGATCTCTATTGCTAACTTCATAGAAATCTTTTGTATCCTTTAGGATGTGTTTATTGAAATACCGCGCGTATTGGATTATCTCGTGTTATTGATTGCAAATAGCTGAAGTCTTGGATAAATCCTCCTTTATTCAAGAATAGTAATTATAATGAATACTTTTACTATTTCTTGAGAATTGATTTCACATCGGTCTTATTCATTTGTTAAAAGATTTGATACGATTGCACATAACATGACTACCCCATTATTTATTTTCACAATATAAAACAGCATTTGACAGTACCTAAGTGACAAACTAAAGCTACTTTAACAATTATGTCTCAATTAAAGAGATATATAGATTATTACGAAAACATATTTTACTTGTTCAGAGATCATCTCTGCCTGGATGCTTTGTAAAACATCGAAATTAAATTGATAGCTTATAATGTTCTGTTCGCAAAGATAATATTGTTACTGGTATGAAGTTTTGTTTCATTATATTTGTAATAATCTACTAAAATATCAAATTCATATTCAAGCATTCTTTAAATTATTTCTACAGTTTATAAGTATTTTTGTCATAAACAACGATATTACCAATACAATAAGGAAATTGTGATTATTTAATATATTAGTTTAAAATTGCTTAAATTTAATCCATCTCCCTTAGACTTAGACTAGGCTTAGACAAGTTTTCGAGCTCAAATATCGATTTATCAATATAGGTAGTTAAACATAATGAACCGGTGGTCCCGTTATCGATTAGGATCTGTAAAGGTTAGCAACCTCACTGTTACTTGAGTTAGCCGCCAAAAAACTTGGCAGCATCGTTTTTTGATTGGAGGAAGAGAGTTCTCCCCTACTTCCGTTTTTCTATTTTCTGTCTTAACTGGCACTGAGTCGATCATGTCTATGCTGCTACTGGTGTACATGGGCGATGTTACCCACTTGTTGATGACCCTGTTAATATGTCGACTATTAAGGTTCATAAAAACAGCAAACAACGATTTTACCCGAATAAAAATTTGATTCTCCAAGTCGACTAACTGTGCTAGTAAAATTTCCATCTTGTCAGATACATTTGTGTAGTTTTGTTTCATTCAAAACTTCAAGATCACAACCCAGTGAATCATAAAATTGAGTTAACCGTGAACTGACAATAACAGAGAGTTTGTCTTCAACTTTATTGCACATAAAATTTTATTAGGTGTCTCAAACTCGTTCGGTCAACAACATGATGGTCTCTATTGAACATAGTTTTAGAGAGAAAAGTTTTAAGAGATTAAAACATACTGAGTAAATTCACACAACGGAGAATAATATATAATACATTATATATTGTGGCTTTAGCGCTATAATAACCCATTCCAAGGCACGGGTTTCACCTTATAGGTGAGGTCT
>DWPA01002989.1:0-14833 GCA_018251375.1 Calpodes ethlius
GCCCGCCCGCCGCCCGCTGTCGGCGCGGCGCGGGGCGGGGGCCGGGGCGCGGGCGGGGCGCGCCCGCTGCTTTAATTGACAAAGACGATATCCGTACCTAACCCCAATTATCCGTAAATATAGTAAGATGAGAAGTCGAAAAACACCAGAGGTCGAACAGCGATAACTATAATATATTTTAAAGATTGAATATACTATAATAACTACCTACTCGTAATGCAACTACGACGCGTAATGTTACCTACATAACACACGTATAATAGTCCGCGGGGAGACGCGCCGCGCCGGCGGGCCGGGGCGCGGGCGCGGGCCGGGCCCGCCGGCGCGCCGTCTCTCAATTCCTCTCCTTACAGGCTACCGTACGTTAATCGTTAAGCCGACTCGAGTAATTATATTAATTATGTAAACGTGTCATTTGTACTTCGCTCCAGTTTCTGATAAGTCGGTGCGCGGGGGCGCTACCCTCGACGACGTCGGAAAACAATCACAGCTTACATTATTATGTCTACGGAGACGATTAAATAAACATTTAATTTAAATAGATCGTAACTGTAAATAAGAATATTTCATATTGTCATCTCGAATAATATATAGAAATCTGCTTTAAAACCTTTAAAATATATAACTCTCTACTATTATGGACATGCATTTAACATTTAAATTGTACTTATACTTTACAGACAAAATTTAGACCGACGAAACGAACCACTACACGTCACTACGCCACTACGCCACTAGCACGAGTTAAACATAACATTATAAACGTATAAAAAATAAAGATCTTTACGCGAGAAATCAGGAATGAAAACAATTCAGCATCAGATTCAAGGCGCTCGTCAAACTGTAAAAATATATAATAACAATATTATAATAATATTGTGCCGCCAGGGGCATTGCACGAGGGCGGTGACGTCACGCGCCACCAACATAACATACGACGTCAGCGAGTGCTGCTTTGGTAACTAGCGCGGCGCGAGCCGGGCGTCCATATAACATATACATTCAAATTTCAACATTAGCCCTAGTAACAGTGTCGAGTTAACTAAAATAACTTATCAATGGTAACATTTACAATGAAATCAACCGTGTAAATAATATATCATATGCGGTGAACGACATAAAAAAATAAAACGTGTATGGAATAGGAATTTCCGTGATAGGACATATCACAATCGTATCATATCATTAGATTACATCCTAGACGACGACGGCGGCCGCCAGGCGGGCCGAGCTACTGCACGACTCGTCGTCGCGGTACAACGTAAAACATAGCGATAATAACGTTCGATACGACAGCGGGCCGCGGCCGTCTCGTGCCGGGGAACTCGCGCCGCCCGCCGCCATGACTAGAACAACCGGGCCGCTGGGTGCCGCTGGGAGCCGCTACTGCATCAGGCCCGAGATGGCGTTGTGCCGCGTGCGCTTCACCTCCTCCTCCTGGATCTTCTGCTCGATGAGGTAGTGCGCGTTGCCGATGGCCGTCTGCGTGCCGGTGATGGTCACGATGCGGTTGCGGGTGCCCGGCGCGAACGTGCCCTTCTTCGAAATCTGGATGTTCGCGCCCGACATCTGCTGGATCTCCACCAGGCTGCGCCCGCCGGGGCCTGCGACACACGCGCGCACGGTCAGCTCGCACCGCACGCTCGGCGCTCGCGGCGCCCGGTTCCAGGTAGGACCGCGCGACGCGAGCGCTGGGCGCGGTACGATTTACAAAAGTGCTCGTTACGACACATGCAACATTATTACGAATTAAGAATTAACATGGACAAGTTGTATTAAAAACCTGACATCTGATGCGAAAATATACGTTATGCGGGTGACATAATGCAAATGGGTGGCGTATACCGTATGGGCATGGCGTGGAGCGAGGGGGTAATGCCGTACTGACGCAACGTACTGTAATCACAAAAGAATTGTCTTTGTCCGTTTGTAGTTAATAGTGTGTCACACTCACAACAGAAAACAATAAAATACTGGAGCGTCCCGCGTCCATTCGTGACGTTACCCAGACGTCAGCAGCACGCATCATATGTCAGGTTTGAACTCGGTGCATTCAGGCAACTCGCTAACTTCACGTGGCGTAAGGTTTGATCTCGGACCGAGACTGAAGTTCTCACGTGATGTTACCGTGCACTCGCAAACCTTCGCGCGTCTACGACGGCGATAATACAATATTTGTATGTGGCTAGGGGGGACATCGAAACACTAACTAGAGATGCAGCGAAATAATGTCATGCGAGTGATTTTAGGTGCACTACTATTATGGAGTAACGATGTTTTGGGAGGAACGAACGATTGTTGCCGCGTTTCGACCGGCGAGGGGCGCACGTGCGGTCGGTGTGGTTTACGTACCGAGAATGGCGCCGACGATGACCTCCGCGATCTCGACGTTCTTGGAGTCCTTGACGCCTGCGTCCGCCGGCGTGGGGCTCTTGGAGAGCGGGAGCAGCGAGGCGGAGGGGAAGGCCGGCACGCCACCGACGCCCCCTACGCCGCCGACGCCCGCCGACAGCGAGATGGGCGCCACGGCTGGGGGGCGAAGCGCCTCGAATGCAACCTCCGCGAAACGCTCTAAGGAGCCGCCGCGCGCGCCGCCTGCGGACCGTCACGCTGAGGGGCGGCTGGCAGCGGCTAGCGGCTAGCGGCCAGCGGCCAGGTGCGGCGCGATGCTGACTTACATTAGAACGTTTCGCGCTGTTGCGGACAGAGAACCGGGTTAGCGGCCGCACACGCCCGCGACTGCCCCGCGCTGCCCCCCTGCCCGCCCTGCCCGCACTGCCCGAGGGTGATGCTACCGTACCCTACCGTGCCCTACCTTACCCTACAGTACCCTACCGCCCTGCACGGCACCGGACACGTCAGCTAACTGTAACTCCGTCACATGTGGATAAACCGATCGGTCCGGTGTCAATTTTCGTTCACGTTAAAGATGATCGATCGAATAATATCACAGACGAAAGCAACAACATTATACTGAAGATGTATTCGTCGAGTCTAAACCATCCCGATTATTTACATCCAATATATACCCAACTCTGTCGACAGGCGGTACGTCCGGAGGGGACCCGGCTCAGAAAACTTGATCGGTCGTGTCGTTGCGGGGCACGAGAGTGTTCGAGTGAGCGCGGCATCCGGAGTATTTCAAATGTTAGGTGCAGAAGCGTGACCCCGCCCCGTCCCCGTACCGAGCACACGGTACCAAGCACAATTTAGAAAAACTTAAACGAAGCCAATCAGTCAACTACTAGCGGACACATCTACCGATACGACATCACAACGATTACACAGTTAAACTACATGTACACTGAGTCGCTACGTCGACGAACGAAAATCGACGGTCTACTAAAAATTTTGAATACGAAGTGCGGGAAAACGAAAAGGAACGTTAAAAAAAATCTACAAAATAGCAACTAAAGAGTACACCAGCATAACCCACGAGAGTGTTCGGCGTGACGAGAGAAACAATCGATATTGGATCGGTCGCGTCGGCGGCGCTGTGTTGCGGTTTGGAAGTTAAGTTGCAACGGGAAGAACGACTCGCCGCGAGCGCGCGGCGGTGCGCGGTGCAGCGACGGTGCGGGGTGTCGGCCGCGGCGAGTCGTCGTTCCGGCGCGGACGCCCGCCGTGGACGTAATCGTGTCGTGTGCGACTCACCGATAAGCCGGTCCCGGTCGTACGTTACACTGACGATCATTTGAACAAGGATTCTAGTGTTCAATCTCAGTAATGAATCGTGATTCCGATTTGGACTAATTAAAACGTGCGAGTATTAAATTATCAGGAAGCCCTTGTGCTAATATTACATAAAATTAGTAGAGGTCGATCCCCCTCATCGTCTGAAATACAAAAATCTCGATATCTCTAAACTGCGCGCCGCCTGGACTTAGGCGGTAGTTGACGTTTTTTAAACATGCATTTGCCAACTTTCGCCTCTAGTGATTAGTGAGAATCTATTCACTATTTATGAAGGTGAAAAAATTTTAATGACATAAAAAAATTCCCTCTTGTTGAATTTCTCGTTTAAGAAAAAAAAATGTGTGCAACAAAAAAATTTGCATTGTTAGAAAACTTGTTTTTAAGGCATACACAAAATGAGTAACCAAAACTCATAGGTTTGCATGTCAGTCATATGGCTAATAATAATATTAAAAATTTAATTGAAAAATCCGAGAACCGTAGAGATCACCCGAAGTTGGGGGAGCAATGGTAGGTTTAAAAAATAATTATCGTTTGCACTTTAGTGGAAAGCAGGTGACACAGCGATGCAAATATTTATAACATAATATTGACAGACCGTACTGGATTAAAATGTCTATATTATCTACGTACATTAAAATATATATACTTTGTCCAAATATCGTCAGCGGGACTGATTACGTCCACGACACGTCGTTAGGTATGTATTGCCGATGAAAAGGTATGAAGGAAGCGATCAATTAATTTTGACACTTGAAGAGTGGAAGTAGAAAATAAACCGAAGAGAGCAGCCAATCATGTTGTTAATAGCATCAGCAATACAAGGGCACACGAGAATCGCATGCGCAGTATCAATTAGACAAGAACAGATACAGTAACGGAAGGGGACTGGCGGCTGCGGGGGGCGAGGGACTCGTTCACCGCAGCCGGCTCGAGTGTACTTCAAACCAAAATACTACAACATCAAGTTTACTACAATACAAGCCGCGTAAAACTCCTCAAATCTTCTCAAATCCTCTGGTTTGAAACTACCCTCACCCAGTCGATAGGTAACAAATAAAGCGTATTTCATGTCATCAAAGATTTTATGCAGATCACTGAAGATGTAATCCTTACTGGAGTCGTTCGTTACGGCCAATGTGTATCGCACGCGTGCGAAGCGACGACGGACAATTTGGAATTTTGAAAGCGATGTTGTGATGGCGGCGGCACGAGGTACGGAGAGGGCGCCACTGATATCATCGAATACCGTACTGAAGAATATTTTTCTTTAATTTAAATTTCCCATTCGATTTAGTCGGGGTGGAAAGACAGTAATTACGGTTTGTTCCAGTGTAGCCCTCCGAGTACCCCGATGTTGTTACCGGGCGCGCGGAGTCGTCACGCTGCGCGCTGCGTCACAACTCAATTCAACCACGACACAGCCAATCTCGTGAAGCCAATTCGACGATAAATTTCCCGAGGTCAATTTAAAAAAATAATATAATGTCAGCGTCCCTAACCGCTCCATTTGCTTGTACACATATTACAAATACACTTTATAAGAAACATTATAAAACACAATTATATTATTAGTTATAAGATATAACACTAGATAATAAAATATAGTGAGGTAAAAGTTACGATAATAATTACGTAATTTGATAGTTCAAGTAATGCAACTAACACAAGGTCGAGTTCACCAGATATATCCAAGCTAGCTAGGCGATGCGTGCATAACAATATCCTAAATCAGGATATTACACATAGTACATCCAGTCTCGACTAGCTGAACAAAATAAAGAACGCTATCGGTACCGCCCGGCTACCCCGCACGTACCTGGTGGACTCCCAACCTTACATGAGTATTATCAAATGAGTCAATAGTACAGTGTTGCGTGTCTTAGTGTATAATGCAGTGTATACGTAAAATGTAATACACCGCACATTGCGCAGTGCTCAATGTATGATCTAAGGTATTACTTATACAATAACAGTACAGTGACGCTCATTGGAAATCATTGAAGTTTATAGCTACAATTCGGTCGCGACACCACCGTCTCGTGTAGCATGATCTACCTGTGAGCCTGCGACGGCAGAAGACAGCTCGCAAACCTCATTCGATAGTATATGGTGTACAAAACCCGATAAAATCTTGTCCGACACTCGTTACAGTATATAACTTGAATTATTATTGCAACAGGCCTTCAGTATGAAATTAATGTTTAAATAAACGCTATATATATCGATTGCGAACCAATGTGTCTTAGAGACAACTTTCAAATGTCAAAATTTTCAAAATAGAGTTCAAAGTCATAAATAGGACGTAAACAGTAATGTCATAACTAAAGACCTATATTTAAGACTGAAATATATAAATAAACATTAGGTAAATAGTGTTTCAGTATGAAACATTAAATGCATCGATTCGATTTTAGCTCGTGTTGAAATTCAATGATACTTTAACAGTTCATACTACAAACACGTTGGGTAATATATTTAAATTTATTAAATATAATTAAAATGTCTATTACACAACGAACAGTTGAAAGTTGTATAAGGTCATCATAGTGAATTAATTGTCTTCAACTAACGTACTTCAAGTAACAGTGACGTCATTTATATGGGTGTGTGTGTGTGTGTAAATAATTATTGTTGCGTGATCAGTACATTGTCATTATATTTAAATTAACGTCCACGTAGCGTCCCACCTCTGTTCGAGCGTGGCTCGTGGGAAACGTTAAGTAAACCATATTAAATGTACGCCTCATCTAGATTTTGATTTCTAAAATGTGGACCTATTGTAAAGCAGCCTTTTGTGAATAACGATATAGTTTAAGTACCATAACATGTCAATAAAATGCGTTCTGAAACATCGTGTCGTCGTCACAAGATATGGTTCGTTAAATTGCAGCGCGGTCTCAATTCCTGTGGCGTCACGTACGCTCATCTTTGAGACAAACTTGTACGTTACTTGTGAAGTATTCATTTATCAGTGACATTCAAAACACTCGATCTGTATTACATTATTCCCAACATCGGTCTGTTACCGTTAAAGAACTATATCTTGCGTCGCGGCAGATTTATCGTTCCGTACGTGTAGGAGTGTGGTAGGTGGTGGTAGTACCGCGTGTGTCACTCACCGAGCGAGACCTGCGAGAGCGGTCCGAAGACGGCGGGCGAGTCCTGCGCGTGCGGCGCGTGCGCGTGCGCGTGAGCGTGCAGCGGGAAGTAGGCGGCGGAGAGCGGCGCGGCGGGAAGCGCGGCCGGCAGCGCCAGCCCCAGCACGCCGTGCTTCACCAGCAGCGCGAGCGCGGCGCCGATCTCCGAGATGCCGGCCTCCGAGTACCCCGCCTGCCGCAGCGCCACCTGTCGCGTCGAGTGTCCGCATGTTACTTACTACGTTGTATAAGTTACGACCACATCATATTGAGTTATACAAAAAAAAAAGGTAGCGAGGTAGATCGTTTCGAAAGGGGGAAGATGAAATAAAAACCATCTCAGATCTCAGGTAAAGTATGAATCAGGAGAGCAGTAAATTGCACCGAGTGGAATAAAATAATGAGGACTTTTGTTAAAATAGGGCAAACAGACTGCAGACTGTATTAAAACATATGTGTGCGCACATAGGATTACGCTATTGTAATTATAATTTTTTGAGCGAGTGTACATTTACTATAGTTCCTCACCTTGATGTGGTCGAGCGTGTGCTGCGTGAGGGGCGAGGGCGGCGGCGTGCCGGGCGGCGCCAGCGACAGCGACAGGGACAGCGCGCCGAGCCCCGAGCCGTTCACCAGCACGGAGCCCACGCCGCCCACGCTGCCCACGGACCCCCCCAGCGCGTGGCCCTGCACACACCACACACCGGACGCTATACAAACAATCTGTCCTAGCTTACGACTTGACCCTATATTAGTCGACCAAGATAACTAGACGATCGGTCGGGATGCCACCCCCCACGTCTCAGGTACCATACTTTTCTCACGAACTATTATGTTTATTACTATTGTAACATTAGTAAAATGTTATAATAAAAATATTTAATGAAATCAAATATACGTACTATTTTGCTCTCGATACCTACGTGTATTAACCAACCAACTAACGTGTGACAGTCGTCCAGTTATCTCGGGCGATTAGTATTTTCCTATTTGCCGAAACGTCCTGTTTCACCTCCTACATAAACTCAGAGACATTAAAAATGCACCCACGTTCGCGCAATGCCTGATAGTTATCACACGAAAATACTCCTCATTACATCAGACATTGACATTGAACAACCATGTAGTTTCAAATTCATTTAACAGTGGCTCCGCGCGGTCGGGCTGGTGGACTACACGGGCCCCGCTGAAAGCCAGCGAGTTCTTGGATTTGTGAGCCCTTTTGCATTATGAAAGAAAATTATTGGTCTGCTGAGCGTCAGGGCGGTATAAACACCACCTTGTAATGTACTAAGTCTGTTTGAACCACCGGTAAGTAGGACACGTGGATGAAAGAATAGTTAATGTTGAATGATCACTGCAATCTTGTGGATCAAGGAAACAATATTATGAGAACGTGACTGGATTTATGTTCAATTAGTTAATGTTTTTAATGAAATCAGTTAACTCAACTACGCCTTTCGCCCTGACACTATGAATATCTGAATGTATGTGCATAAAATGAAATGTATGTAAACATAACACAAACATCTAAATTAATACAACAACATAACAACTAACAACAATGATCTGAATGATGTACAGGCCGCGCAACAGAAACTGGCAATACGGGTCCGCGTTGGACCTGACCAACTTCTTCTGTATTCTACACTAGGCCCCCATTTGAAAACCTGCTCACTGTTTATGGTTTTCTGTTTAGAATCTCAATGACTGGAATATAAATTCTATTTTGATGTTGTCATACGAAAATGAATTACTAATTGAATAGAAACAGAGGTCAAACTGTCGATCGTGCGCGTAGTCAATTGGACGGTATTGCCAGTTGCCGCTGGTCGTCCGGGGCGCAATGTGGAGCATCATGGGAACGAGCCAGGTGGTAACCACTCGAACACGCCCGCAAGTGCCGTCCGCCCGACGACGCTCTGCCGCCACGCGCTACTCGCTAACCAATGTGTGCCGAAACACCCGCCAATATTGTGCGCTTGTCGTTTTGAATTTGGAATTTTTATAGCATTTAAAAGAAGATCGAATCGACCGCGATCAAACGTTGAAGTGGACGTTCGAATTTTGAATTTTTTAATATCTTCCGTGAACCGATTCGTAGTGCGGGCGCGGTGGAAGGAGCGGTCAATACAGTGAGTCAGAGCGTCGTCCATCATCAGCAGTAGAACGTAGCGTGTCCAAGCCGTCACCTCGGTCACCTCAGTGGCGGGCACCGCGTACGGCGAGCCCGTGGGGTTGTAGTTGGCGACCGGCCCCGCCACGTCGGCGTACGACACGTTGGGGCACGAGCCCGACTGCGGGTCGTCCACCACCTTCTGCAAGATCATCAGGCACGCCTTCTTGTTGTTCTCCTTCTCGCCTGTAATTACATATTGATGCACAATTATTTCCAAGTCCGTTCTGTATTCTGTTAGGCTCAAATGATGACCCCGCCGGCATCTTTATGACACCTGCTAATTATTTTTTATGGAATCAGGATATATATTAAAATATTGTGTTAATAAGAATTCTGCTACTGAAATAGTTGAAGTCGGAGTCTAAGTGTAAAGTCAATCACACGAGATCATAGACACCAATTACGGTAATGTGTAACAATCTGGCTCAAACCAGGTTAGTCACATAACTGGTATTCATCGGCGGCCGTGGCCATTTAAAATAGTTTGATCGCCTCTACGTTCCTTTTTAGTCCCCCCTGTTTCGATTAATTTGTTGGAATTTATCTAAATAGATATCAATTTTATTTAACATTCTACAGTAATCACTAGAACGGTTCGCTAGCTCCACTGACAAAATACCGACCCACGACGGTGATGCAGCGCTCCTGCAGCGAGAGTTCCTTGGCCTTCTGCGAGATCTGCACGTAGCTGCCGCTCTGCTCCTTGATCTGCTTGATGTAGTTGCCGCCCTTGCCGATGATCATGCCCGCTGTCGAGTTCGGCACCAGGATCTTAACCTGGAAACGTTAATACATACAGATTACTACCTATCCTCCATCGAGTAGTTTGCTCAAAGCAGGTGACCGGCAGGACTAGCTGTCGGTTGCAGATAAGGATATAATTATTTATATCGTTCCAATGCTTCAAGAAATTTCCAAACACAACAGCCAGGATAGAGTACCAAACTGGGTGTGGTTAACAAAATGATTTTCCAACTAGCGGACGAGCATCCCGTGTTTTTTGTTCTTGGTTACCTCAACGATTCCCCGGTGAAGTGTGCGTCAACGCGTAGTAGGCGCATACACGTGCGTAGATACATTCATTATATTACATTGCAATAAATTAGTACATTCATTATCATGTTTTACTATGAGTACTCGTAACTATATAATGCATTGTAGGAATAATAATTTCTGATAGTACTTAGTTGCATCATTTAGTACTATATAAACGAAGATATACTATACTATAAATGAAGAGGAACGTTTGTTCATCTTTTCATGAATAATGCACGGAAGTAGGAGTGAGATTAGAGGCACAGTATAACATTTACTTCGAGAAGTGCAGTGGGCAAAATGTTGTGTAATGGGAAAATGTTACAAGTTAATATCATAAAGGAAATAAGTTATTAATTTTGTCACTAGTGTAATAAACGCGTCAAGTAATAAATCGTACCCCTATCACCACTGTCGACTCCACGAGCAACAAACCACCTCGTCAGCATGATTACTGCACCACCGCACGTCCACAGGACGGCCCATCAAACCCATCAGACTGCAGCGAACAACGTGAAAAGGGAAAATAATATGCAAATGGTGTGAGGCACCGCGCGAATTAATAATGATGGTGGCAAGGTCGCGCGGCGTCGCGGCGTCACGCCGGCGTTATCACGGCGGTGGGTGGCTCTGGGCTGGTTGGAGTGATTACGCATTTAGGTGCCGGCGACTCGGAGAATAAACTTATACAGTAAAAATATAACCCGCGAGTTGTACAATAAGCTTTTTCACTGCATCATATTTTTTATTTAAATTTTTACTCTTCTCATTATCTCGTATCTCGTTACATAAATTTCGAGTTTGTCGGCCATTCCGGACTTCATGACTCAGAGGGGTGCCCTGATAACCAGCGGTATTGGCTGGCTTTCTGTGACCAGTGGTGACAACTCGCTCGTATTTGTCACGGCATATAATTGGACGTAATTGTGCAAAATGGATCCAACCCAAAAAACCGTTTTTTAGTTATACCACAAATGGCATCTCCGCATCAACTTGGTCCACAAAAAAATATTCAAGCTGCATGATACGTTTTTCCTAATGAAATTTTAAAACAAGCTACAGTCTCGTTATTTTAATATAACAATTTTACTAAAAAGCTTATTTTCTCAAAGGCTAGTTTTTGTGGTTGGATCTATTTTGCATAACGACATCCAAAAATTGTCTTTCAAGAGTATATTTGTATGCAAAATTTAAGTCTTTTGTTACTTTTGATTATAAATAAATCCTAAGTTTCTTCCTTGCAGTTAGTTTGACGTTCGTGACTTCACGCCACTCCATGTTTCATAGTTAATTGTATGCAGCTAGTAAAAACAGGTGTGCAATCGTCTATGTTAATGACGCAATTGCAGCCATTAACTAACCTAAAGCCAGTTTATCATAATAATAGCGCTCTCTCAATAGAACGGCCATCTTATGGCGACGCCGATCCTATTATGAAATTGACGGCTCTGAAGTCCCATACCTACGTACGCGGAATCTCAGGATCAATTTAAGGCCGAGGTTTATATTGTGTCAAATAAATGTTTGCTCTCACTGGGTGTTTGTTATCTGTCAGTTGTATTTGTCTATGATATCTGCACGTGAGCGACATGGGGTATCCCAGTGGTCCCGCGCACTTACTATAAATGTTTATTTATTTACAAACGAGTGGTCGCCTAGTGATAAAAATTCGACCATAAACATTATTAAAAATTAGAGGAAAATTTTATGAATTTGTTTGTAACGTTTTTTATCTACTCGTATGTTCATTAGCGGCGCGAGCGCAGTCGCGGCCCGACCAACTGACGATATAGATCTACCGACTCCATATCTACCAACTAACTATTTACATATTTTCAAGCGACAATCGCATTTATCATTTCCTGCTGCTCACATTACATCGATCAAGCCCTATTATATATGTAATAGGAGTACAGAAAAATGAAAAATAATAAAAATAACTATTTTGTATTACCTATACAAAAATAAAGTCTGTACCAAATCTGGTATATTACACTTGATAATAAAATAATATTCTTATCTGCCGTATTCGGAACATTACGCGAAGTTAAGGATCGCTTTTAGACTGTTGGAATAATATAATAAATGTAGGAACCTTATTATATTTCGCTTAACTATAATTGTATACATTAACCACTGCCAAAAATGTACGACGTCTTCGCTACTATTTGGAATATTCAATTCAATTAGTGTTTGAATTGGATGCTTAATTGTAATCTATACATATAAGTAAAATTGAAGTATCTGTTTGTAAACTTTAAGTAACCGCTTTTTACTACATGAATATACATACGGAACATACACAAAAATAACATTTATTACAATTTTTGTCCGTCTGTCTGTCTTTTGGTTCTGGCTAATCTCTGAAATGACTGACAGATTTTGACGGGACTTTTATTGGCAGGTAGCTGATGTAATAAGGAGTAACTTCTTAGGCTACTAAAACAAAAAAACGTAAATCATTTTTTGTTAATTATATATTGTATTAAGTATACATTACTATATAAACTGTACTGCATTCCATATTTCATAGATAGGCCATATATAAGATCGGTAAGCCCTACTACTACTAAAGTATATTATTCTAATGAACTGCAAATGGTTAATTACCTGGTGTGTGTGTATGTGTTGGTCATATAGCAATAAAATAATACAATTGAATATTATTATTTCTTATTAATTGATTACGACATTTATTATTATGCATTGATTCTAACCCCAGCATTTTCATCCTCGTTTCACGTTCCAGCCCGGAGCCGGCCTAAACAAATCCCCCAAGCTACATTATTAAACAATTCCACTTTCCTAGTTCAGTGTCTCCGACTATCGATTTTCCATTCTGCGTACGTCCTCCTTCCATTTAACATAATTCCCCGCAGCGTCGCCCCGACCCTAAATCACTTCCAACGGCTAGGTACCTACCTACTCCCTTCCACCAGAAATTTACATAAAAAACATAAAACACCGCCTTGCGAGTTCCGTTTCCTTCTTTATAAAAATATTGCACGAATTCTGTTTCAGTAACGTCCACAGGCCGCGTTTTAATCGTTTCCGTGCGCGGGACAATCGCACCATTGTCCCCGGGAGTGCGGCTCCAACAAACCGAGCCCTACAAGTGGATGAAATGGTCCCCGCGCCCGCAGCCGCCGTGAAAATAATAAAAACATTTATGGTGTTGACACTAACCAGTCACGAGTGCCGCTGTTTGCATTACCGCTGAATTCGCCCGAGAGTGGTTGCACTATAAAAAGCAACGTAAATAATAACGGAGCCCCGAGAGCCCTTCAAGCTGTAATGAATCCTTCGGCTGTTGAACGACCCGGAGGTTCATTCACGGCGTAGTGTTGTACTTTAAAAAGTAATTGTCAAACTAAACGGTACATTATTTTCTATAAAAACTAACACTAATTATAGAAACTGAGAAATTTATACCGGCCGAAGTGAAAATTTGCAATATAAAAATTTTAGTCTTAATTCTTAATAACTATTAATTTTATTTTAACTCAAACCCACCCAATGTAACATATCAGCGAGTGTTGTTTCCTGGGTGTACATGAACTAGGAGACTGACATTACACAACGAGTGACATATAGTTTTCCAGTGGTTGCTTAAAATATTTTGATGGGCTTCATCGAACAAATCTCCTTAACGATTTTCCATCATTTCCGACGAGCTTTACGGAGACCGACGCTCGCGTTGGCGTTGCGTGCCGCCGTAACGTTGTTCAATAATATCGTGATCCGTGACACATTCTCGTGCGCACAGTGAACCGAGCCCTCGCAGCGGCAGTTCTACACGGTGTCGCAAATATTTTATAATAATATTTCGGCGCTGTCGACTCCACGTAAAGCGTTGTCAATTGAAAACTTTTACGTGACAGATTACGCCGCCGCCCTCCGCGTGACACGTAAAAGCTTTTTCGCTACAATTCGAAATCGCTCGTCATGTTTTTTCGCCGATAACTTCTCTGTGGCGCTGATTTTTTATACGGACGGATAAAACTATTTATTTGGCGAATAAATGTTTACGCTGACATATTGGTATGCTGTAGTACACATGACTTACTGTACCTCTAAAAATTCAAACTTTTATTCTTTTATATGTATTCTTGATGTGGCTCGCTGCTCCGTCCGCGTGTTTGAAAAGAACAGCAATAAAAAGGTTGTCAATTTCTTTATATCCATGGTTGCCACGCAATGCATTGTAATTGAACACTTCCTTTAATTTGGGTGACATTATACATCGTAATATTGTTTCGCGGTAAAAAAAAACAGCTTATAGGACTCGACGACCTCCAAACTAGAAATCATAGCAAAGCGACTCTCCGTTGCGCCGTGAAAGAAGGACAAACAAACACACTTTCGCATTTATAACATTAACATAGATTAGTTTTTTGCCTTTAAACCCAGTAAGTCATGAATCAAGACTTAAAACACGCTTGTTGCTCGCGTGTATACTCAAAAGAAGGAACCGACACTTTGTTAACTGTATACCATGTTCTATTATAAATTATATGTCAACTACTTCGCTCCTTCATTGTACTGAACTTGACTGCAGTGGTTAAGAACTAATTGTTTCAGCTATCAGTTTCCTATTCCTCACGTCAGCAAAATAGGGTTACTATATGCATGTAAATACTACTACTAATACTACCAGTGATAGCCTAGTGGTTCGAACGTTGGACTCCCGAATTTGGGGGCATGAATTCGAATCCTGCACGCACCTCTAATTTTCAAAAAGTTATGTGCGTATTACTAGTTAATTATCACTTGCTTCGGTGAA
>DWPA01002990.1:0-14833 GCA_018251375.1 Calpodes ethlius
AATAAGGGTAATTTTATTATTAGTTACTTAAATAGTAGAATATTTAGTTAGATGATCCTGAGATGCAATATACTTTCTATGTGGAATAATTTTAATATAGCTCAAAAAATTAAAAACACGTTTTAATTATTATAGTGGCTTCATCATCAGAGCCAGACCAGAGTTCCTCTCGGGATAAATCAAGCGAACCCAAAGTCGGGTCATCCTTTTATTTCAGAGATCCTATGGTCACTGTGCCTCTCCATCATTAGCACATTTTAGTGACACCATTATATCGTATTGTAGGACAAAGTTTAAGCTCAATCGGCCACTGGGAATTAGATAAGATTTATCTTAAAATATTCGAGTAAAGACAGACATAGGACCGGTGAAACTATATTAAAGATTGTAAAAAACTCAAATTCCTAGTACAGTTTAAACTTATTCACCTTAAGCCGTGTTAGAATCGAATAGGCTTCATAAGTTCAAATAAGACAGGTGTTGTCCCTAGAGGAGCCGCTCGTATCTACTGTCCAAAAATATTACAAGCAAGCTGCAAGACCATTAAGAGTGTTACGTAACGTGTAAGTACCGGCAGATACCGAGCGACGTGTACAGCCGAAATACGTTCAATCGATTTGCACGGAACGACAATTTGTTTCGAAATCTGCAATCGGCTACTGCAATGGTTGCCCGACGGCCGACTGACCTATATACATGCCCGATAATACGCATGTACGAAGTGTTATATGCCTGCATATGTACCATCGGAGTAAGACTATTTCTGTTGTACAATATCTCGTCGATTTACAAATGACACGAAATAATAATCAAAATTAATCTGCCGTACTGCTTGAGTCAATCGTGTTCCACTGGTGTCAATTTTCAATATTCTGTTATATTTTTATATACTATATGGAAAGATAAATTACTGTATACGGTCGTGACTTAAGCACGCTTTTACAACGCACGTTATTCAGAGAGCACGTGATGAAGTCTTTTATAAAGGTCACAGAAACCTTCAGGGGTCATTCGGTATCAGATGCATTCGTGGAGCGCGACACATATATTACCATAATCGAAGTGGCTAATATTTTTTTTGTCCCATCTAAATGTTGTGCGCATGAAATTAAAACTGGAAATCTTAATACAAAAGTTATGTATACATCAGTGCAATACACTCATTTATTTTATAGTCTGTTATCCATAGCCGCGTGTAGCCCTAAACAGCTATTGTGCTCGGCGTGAGAGCCACTAATGTATATGCAAATGAATCGACCGAGTATTTGCTGAGCCCGACCGGCGGCCGCGGACCCACGTCGGTACAGTGCGAGTCTAACATTGTCGTGATATATTAATTTCAACCGGTTCACTAACATTTATTGATCGTAAACCAATGAAAATAATATCTGCGGCGCCCGGCGCTCGGCGCTATGGTATGATTTTTGGCTTGGAGATAGTTAGGAGGACGACTATAGACTTTTTACTACGATTAAACATCTTTAACTTTAACTTAAGCAAGTTTCTAACAATATCATTAGCAAGCGATGGAAAGAAATTGACAACCTTTTTATTACTGTTCTTTTCTCACACACGTGCGAAGCCGAGGGCTAGGTATGAAATAAAGCGCTAGAATTTGTATTGTAATAGTGCATGTTAATGTTACTACACCATGTTTCCATAGCTGAAATGGTAATGCTTGCTGCTGAGCTTGGACTCTCACATGGATCGATATAATACATGTGGAAGATGTCACACGCAGGTAAACATCATCAATGTAATAATATCGTATCAGTGAGCGCACCCGCATGTTCCTGCATACCGCGCGCGTCCTGCATTGTGGCACAATAACTTATGGCGTTACAGTGTACTCAATATTAAGATTGTAATTGCATATACATATACCTACTGGGACCATTGCGTTACATTCCCTGTACACTCATCAAAATACAACCCTACGTAATATAGTATCTTCACATCAAGAGATTATTAGTAATGTCTGTCCAGATGTAAAGACACTCGGTCCTAGTCTTCGCTCTAGAATCAAATTTGATGATATCATAGTTGCATGCATGTATAATTTATATTGATTAACAAAATAAGCAGATATGAGAAACTGTCTCAAAAAGTATGTGTGTAAGGATTTTTTATATAAAATAACTAGCTGAACCTTGCGCGCGTTGTTACGCCAACACGAGCTACCACGGAAGTATATGAAATTAATTGGAATGACAATGGCGCCACCTGCCGAAAATTCGTTGTACTAACTTAGAAACCTTCGTGGGCTCACACAACAACTTTGCTAAAGATCATCACATGATTAAATATATAGTTTACGATTCCATAAAGGACACAGACAAACATTCAAATTTATATAGTAGATGATGTATAACTGAACGTTATATCTACCACGTGTATAACGGTCCACGCACGACTCCTGGCTCGGCACTGGGCTCATAACCATGCAAGGTCATTACCATTTCGGCTGTCGGAGCTTCAACCTTACTTTAGCCGTTTGCACTATAAGCAACCGGCCTAGACAAGGAAGCAATGGTTAGGAGTCGAGAGCTAATAAATATGAAAAAGTCACATAATTGATTCTATTAAATGTCTTGGTAAAGACTTACTTTTTAAGTACGTTGTGGGATGCTTTTAAATGACTGACACGTGTTATCGGTAGATCGTTTATTTGCAACTGAACTTAGCTGACGCTACATATTATGTGTTACGAACATAATCAACAGAATCACTTAATTTTAATAATAATAATTTCGCTATACATACAAAACTACACTAAGATTATCTGTGAGTGTGTTCGACAACACACAAAAACAAGAACGCACACGAATGTGTGTACTCAGACTGAGAACAGAAATGTTTAACTCATCATTCTTAACTCTGCCTCGCTGAGAATCGAAACCAGGACCCTGCAATCCGTTACGACAACCATTGCGCCACACAGTCGTCGTCATAATAATAAGTCGGCAATACGTGAACGCGACACGAGGTACCGAAACCTCGTGAATCTTAATGACATTCATGTCTGGTCATTCATGTCTGGTCATCCTATGGATAATTCCATCGGCAAGTCTATATTCGGTCGTCAGGATGTGTACACTCTGTATGCAGATCGGCATATTTTTATGCGCCGCAGGTATGACCTTTTGACATCCATTACGTGACGTCAACGCGCTGCACGTGGTAGGAGTGACGTACAGTACTATCGTTAATTATATTATTCGCACCGATTATTGTGAACACTAGCCATTCCCAATGCCCTAATTTGATGAGGCTTTCACGCATTTGTAATTTGCATTCTAGGTAATGTGTTTAACCTTCCCAAATCTCTTGATATGACACAACTTTCGCACGCTTGTTAAAACTTAATTAACTATTTCAAGTAAAGCACAATATGAAAGCTAAGGGCGCCAACATATCAGAGTACTGCATAAGAGCTTTGACTCACGTTGTAAGAGTACTTGTATTAAGGTGAGGTACCTCGTTATCAGAAACGATCTGTTTTCTGCTTCAGATAAAATACAAATTGAAAATTAATTTAATTATATAGGTATCATTCATACACTTATGCAAGTGAATAATTTGATTCTATCATCATTAAGAGTGTTTATAGAGATGAGTAATCACGTAGAGACAGTCTGACTGGACACTTGATTTGACTACTTAATTAAATATATACACATCGCATAAGTTATATTTTAAAGTGATCTTTGTTATACTATAACAAAATGTTATTCAAAACAGAACAGAAGAAGATGAATTGATCCCATGACTATATACATATTCACATGACTTCATACATTTGCAGCTTCATAGCGTACATGTAGAATTAAAACTTGGTCCTCACGGGAAACTATTATACCACTAAGCTGTCGTCCTTCACTACCGCTTCATAATTTATGTAAATTATATAAAAACCAAAAAAAAATCTTAAGGCTTGTAACAAAGAAATTTTTATATTTAACTTGAAGTATCTACGAGTGCGTGTTGGAGGTCGAAGCACAGTGATCATTGACCCCAGGTAACGAGCATTACGGAAAGATACGTAACAATTACATATATATGAAATATCCGTAGACATCCGAAATAAAGGTAATTGCATAATTCAGTGGCTTAACGATACGTGAAAAATAAAATTTATGCGCAAATTAGCTTACTACATGCAAGAGTTTAGACTGGACGTTGACGTAGGTATCATTTACAATTGTAAACCATAAGAATACATTTGTAATCGATCCCAAATATCTCTTCCACGCGAAACATATCAACTAGTACAGGTCTGCACACAACCTAGTCTAAAACTTGTCAATACCTTAACAGGTTGTACTATTTTAATGGCATTTAATAATTAAATACGTTCCACATAACGTTCCCCGCAATATCCTGTCGTATTGCGCAGTCCAACTGTCCCGCCAGCATCCGGAGGTGGCCCCTGAGTCACGGCGTCACGTGCCCTTTGCGCCACTTGGCTCTAATTAAGAGTGAATTGCTCAACAAGACCAGTGCAAAGGTCACACGATTAAGATTTAAAACATCTCGTGCGAAATATGTAACTGATTGCAATAAATTTAGAAAGAAGGTCGCTCAATTGGATTTAATGAGTCATTGCTTCTACCGCTCATTGTGGTCAAATGTCGCGCGAATGTTGGATTTTGTTTATGATCGTATGCAACTTCTGGCCCAGGAGAGAGATAAATCTGCCTTTTTTTTGACTTGGGGGGATGCGATTGATGGCATAATTAATAAGAACTTACAGGATGGTTTGCAGGGCAGCTGCACCCCTGCTCTCACTTTGATGTGTCCATGAACTTGTTAAAAGCAGAACATTACTACTACTATTAATATGTGGAAATTAATCTAAAAAATGATAAGAATAACAAGACATTAATCCATACGGAAGACGAAATTTGACGAAATAGTAATAGATGATTTGCATAGCATACAATGCGTAATAAGCGTTCAAATGCCGGAACTAGTTGCATACGAATGTTGTTATCGTTGGCAAATTTCTACGGAATGAGCGGCGGCCGCAACACTGTGGTCTGTTTGTTTTGGCGAGATGGTTTTGTACTGGCGTTAGTCGGACCTACGTAAATAGTGCCTTTGTTCATAAACATGTTGTAAATTATCATCCGACATAAAACCTTTTATTATTATCAGAGTTATTATACTACTAGATGTTTCCGGGGTTCACCCGTTTGTAAAGAAAGAACAAGGTTGTCGATACCTTCCTATCATTAGTTGCCAGACAACTGTTTGTTTTTAAACACTTTCTTTAATTTAGCTGAAATATACATTGTAATGGATTCTCTCACAGAAATGATAGGTTTTTGGCAGTAAAAAGTAACCTTTGGTACTCTTCATTCTCCCAACTTTCTCCACACTAAAGATCATACTATAACGACGCTTCGTTGCGCTGCCGGGAGAGAAGAACAAACTAACTAACATACGCATAGATTTCCGCATTTATAACATAAGTATAGATAGAGCGGATACTAATGTTAGCATTAGTGGTCGAAGTATGTATTTGCGCAATGTTCCGTCAAATCCAGCAATTCCCACAAAGCATAATCGCGTTAACCCAATGAAAAGCGACTGTTTACGTAGAAATCACTACAAACAAACAGATAGCACACGTCGTAGAAAGCTGCGAGTTGCAAGTAAAGTTGACCTTTGGTTTGTGCATTGTTATTTCGCAAGAGCACCGTAGAAAGTCATTTGGCTTGCAGATAGGCTTCCGTCGCCGAGATGCCTGCACGTTTGGAGAGCGAAGAAAGTGATCGAGCGCTCGACACTAACCCTCAATCGAGATCCTTATTTCTCTTGGCTTGACTTAGCTGTTTGTTAACTGATTCGTTGCAGTTAACACGGGCTTAAGTCCCCTCTCACATTGTGAATAACCATGTTATAACCATAATCTGCCTGTTCCATGCTAACGTGGTAGTTCATAACTCTAGACACCTCTGTGAACATTATAAAGAACTCTCAGGTGAAGTCCTTTGTGAAGGAAGACCTATTGTGTTTTGTCGTGAATTATGACAAAACTAATATGATGTTACTGCACTTTTATAACTCGAAACATATGTATAGTTTTCGTTTATATATTATTAAAGATTGATTTTATAAAAAAATTGATGACGTATTTTCCATCAGTCTACAATAACGATTAAGACATATATGAATAAATCGAATATATTTAAATAACCATTCAAATGTTAGTATCAACATTGAGGTATATTTATGTTGTCGGCGTGTAGTTATAAGCTTTGTTAAACTTTTTTTATTGTACATAATTATTATTTTAACTACGCCATACAAATTCTTATGTTAGTTTTGAGGTTTTTATGTCCATCAATTTGAGCAACTCGCCGACTCCGTATAACGAAAAAAATATTTAGTTTTTATACAATAAAAAAAAATTGTTCAAGTCCGGTTCGGGTCAAGCATATTTAGGGTTCCCTAGTTGTAATATCTATTACTCGGTAATTTATTGATCGTACCTAGCTGTGATAAATTTTATTTGATGTTAAATATTGCTATTTAATGAGATTTATATGTATATATACATATATTGTGAAGATTTTCAATATCTTAAACCTACCGTTACCTTATGTACCGTTAACATCAATTAGGACAACATATTTATCACTAATACCCGTGATCCAAGAACAAATATTTATCTGTTATATAGGTTAAATATATATGATCTGCCTCGGCCGGAAATCGAACTCAGGACCCCTGCGTCGCAAGCAAGGTTACTACCGACGAGACGGAGCCATATTTCAGCTTTCTAGTACTCTGAGCATGTAACCCGAGTTGTGGACGACGGACACATACCTAATGAAAGTAGGAAGGCTCCCTTTCAACTACACAACCATGAAAAGCTATGGCTGAGGTAAAAATATCTGAAAAACGACCTCTATACTACTACGGGTGATTATGAGGAACATATTGTATAGTCATGAAACACGTCACAAATCTCAATTCAAGCAATCTCCGTTGAATGTTTAAAAAAGTCTAATCCCCGTCATTATTTTTTTCCTGTGTTGCCCAAAAAAGTTACACTTCAACAATCAGCTGAGAGATAAGTAACACATTTTTTATTAAAATTATACTGTGCTGATATTAAACTTATGGAAATACTTAATAAGAAACAGAAAATCCGATCCGAGGTAAAGGATCGGCTGTCGCGATAAACTGCGTATAGGTAATACGTAATGTGATTGATTTTGTTTTACCAACAAATTGCGACAGGCTTTCCAGAGCCGGCCGCCGCCGGTACGTTATGTAGCCATCGACCTCTGGTACATGTAGTCTCATAACTTCTCCACGCCGGTCAAAAACTCCGATAATTTCAGGCAATTTAATTCAATTTGGTAATCTCGACTGTATCAAATAATAATATATCTTTCCATGAAACGGTGTTTCCAATCTTTTTATTCTAAAAAACAGTATAGTATTATTTATGTTTCAGGAATTTAAACTATCTTCAAAAAAGTAAAAATGTGACGGTCAAATTGTCCTGTGACATGGACGTGACAGTGAATAGAAATGTCGTCACATGTTCAGAGACACATACATCATTATGGCCAAAGAGATTAGTTACTAGAAAATTTACCAAATTTAGGTGTTACGATTTTCTGGCGCTATTGGCAGAAAATCTATCGTTTCGGATGAACGTGTAATGTCCTTGGCATTGTCCACCAGGATAATATCCAAAAAAAAAGTTGTTATGAACGTTACACTCTTATCAAATATAATAACAGAAATTAATATTTTCCAAGACTTCCTGAATAGTTTCTTTACAGAAATCTAAGCCTTGCGGGTTACCGATAAACTGTAACGAAATGAAATGTCTAATAAGAATTGCATAACAAAACACGAGCTTGGTTTACAAACCTCAATATTTGATCGAGCAGCATGCGTTACTCCGCGGCTCGTGGATAATACGGCTTCCGGTGCGGTCATGTTGCATTCGGTTTCCACGAGCGTGCGTGACCCCGCGCACTCAATCGAACCCACTTTCTAGTATCCATTCGATTCGATGCGGATTACGCCATAACTAACAATACTTTTGACCTTCCTGTGCTGTGTGGGTATACGGCACACGGGGATCATAAAACGTCTGGCTGGTTCGTCTGTTGCGGCTGTACAGACAACATATTCTGGGTAAAGTTTATTTTTTCATGCTTCACGTGTCTGACGCTCGACATTAATAGGCGATGGTCTATTTTAGCTGCACACGGTCTCCCACTAGAGCAAGTGTTCGTCTAGATTTGAGTTGAGAACTAACTTTACTTAAATATAGGCCACAATAAGATTATAAAGTTAATCAATAGCTATTTAATTAAAAAATGCCCTAACAGCTAATGCGCTGAGATGAATTGTTTATGAAATTCTGACCATGGCAGATTTGGATGACGTCAAACATTTAATTCCAGACCGTGCATATATTCAGAATGTAGGACATCGAAATTCCATCTCCAGTAAATTTGTTCTGTATAAGCCTAATAATTGTATATGTGCCTATCTTTATCAAAGTTTTGTTACACTACATATAAATGTTTTACGTGACTGTAGCATTCCTCGTAAAAAACCTCTTCCTCACTCTTAAGTTCATTGCACGAACTCTTGGTAAGTAACAATATATTTTAGTGATGTCTTATGTAATGTAAATAAATGTTCCCTTGCGGTTAAACTAGGAAACAGAATCGCGGCGCGTCTCACCGCACAATTAACACGTTATTGTTACATGAGTATCTATTCGTTAACAGCACTCTCATAACAAGATCTTTGTAGCAAATTACTACCTCACAACGGCGTGTCAACTCATCGTTCACAAAATATCTCAATTGTTTGGAATTAGTGTTGAATTGTTCTTCTAAAGAAGGTAAATATTGAAGCAAAGAGTTTATTAATTTATTGAACAAGCAGACATCGTCAAATGTCACGATTGTTCTATAGTTAGCACACGAACATCTCATTTATGTAATAAATAAAATTATAATATAAGAAACTAAAAGCTTTTAGGGGACAAAAAAAAGGTTAAGTACGTATAATTCGCCGTCGAGGATTACTTTTATATGAAGGCAACTCTGAGTACAGTAGGTTACAAAGTGTAAAATTAACGCTTACACACTCGTACCCCCTGCACTTTTTCCGTATCGTTCGAGGCATGGATAACACAATCTAGACATCGGTAACAGCCATGCCCACCCCGGTCGAGAATCGAACCTGGGAATTATCACTTTTCAGACAGGGTCACTACCGAGAATGGTACGGGGTTGCGACTAACATTTCCACTAGCCTGCAGTGAGTAGTGCCACGACTACACATTGGGTCAATTACTATTGGAGGTACTTTGACTACACATTGGGTCAATTACTATTAGACACTGACCATATTATAATCGTGTCTGTAAAGGTTTTGCTGCAGTGCATAAATAAACCCGAGCTGTATCAATTATTTATCGATACAGTCTGAAGCATCATCATAAAATCTATTGACCACTTGACAACGTATGAACGGAAGTCACGTATTAACAAAATGGCACCTCAATTTCCGGACGTGCGCGTGAGCTACGTCACGAGCTTTAGTAAAGCACGTGCGTAAATAAACTATAATGTCGAAGACATACCTCCGTGCCATCGCTAATTATTTAAATATTATCATCATAACTTATACCTCATTACAATATATTGGTATGGAATAATATGCGCTCGGTTCTCGTCTCACGAACTTAAGAACATAAGCTTAGTGTACACAACAGGTAATGGCTAATGACAGCGGACTTCGTATAACATGCAGAACTCACAGTTATGTAGGACTTCATAATGTATAGCATCTCAAAAAAAAGTAATTATTTAACACAAAAATGATTTTTTCAAATGGGGTTCTAATCCCCATGCTGTAACCTCACAATCAAAACACCAAACCATCAAGGTTTTCAAACTTTTCTATCGCTAGTCACATCTGCACAACTTTAATTAAAGGTAAGTTAAGCAAAAGTAAACGGTGGGAATGATTTTGGTGACATTCTACTTACAGGTAAACTGAATCCGTGTATGAAAAAATAAACGATATGACCCCGCGGCGCCGCGCCGCCGGCCGGTTCGAACAAAATTACCCGACTTAAACTGGACTACACCAACCGCTTTATATGATAATTCTCAATCATATAAATTGTAGGTAAATGATTAGTATCAGGAACGCTCCGACGGTCTGAGTCAATCACTCCGCCGAGTGTAATACAAGGAAACAGCGATGTTACCTTACCCGTAATTACATGAAGAACAAGTTAATGAGCAAACATATCGATAAGTAAACGATTACCGCCATCGCAGATAAGCCATTATGTAACCGCCGACTTGATGCTGACGTAATGTAATGTCATTAGGTACATTAAAGCAATTCCCGAGTTATTACGTGAAGGAAAGTAATCTTAGAACATTACAACGAAATAATGAATATGATTACAGCGCTTCGCAAGCGATGGCGGCGAGGGAGGGGGTGCGCGTGTGGGATTCAAGTCACATATTGAGCGTCGTCCTACGTCCTAATTAAACGTTAGAGCGCCGTAGCAGAGTACACTTGACTCCAGGTCTCATGTTATCGGTACCCTGCAGTATAGGAATGTTTTTTCGCCATTGAAATCTACAGTGTAACTTCACTTTAAATCGGTCTCGTGGCGTAGTTACCAAATACATTTGAACACAATAATAACATACGCATTACATTAGTATATATGAAATTAATCATCAACGACAACATTTTAATTTATGTGCGTGGTAAATACAAGTGGTATTGCATAATGAATTAATTAGACGGGAAATTAATAGATAGATAGCTATTTCATATTGTTTTGATAAAGAACAAGTGTACCTATTAAAATTTTAATGCATTAGCGTTAACTGATTCCTCTCTGTATCCACGGATCCACATTCTTGGCTGTTGATAAAAACGTGTGTCAAAATCGACGTTTCTTACGTTAATATCGATTATAATCCGATGATTTCTCCCATTCAATTCCTACCGCACACCGCGTTAAGGAACTTTGTTCCGATAACATAGGAATATTAATATACGACCCTAAACAATTCCGTAAGAGCCTGCAAACAGTGACGTAATGAGGTACAACGGAAGGTTTTAACATAAATATTTATAAAGTATAAAGTTCCCAATGCTGCTGTGATATTTTTCATTCACAGTTATGTTAATACGACGTTAGGAGATGGTTAGGTAAATGCGTATAGATCAATCAAAAATTTACATCTATTGTTATTAAGTAGGTAATTGTTATGGTAATAATTTATTAGCAGATATCGTACTGACTTCACAGACCGCAGTAATACGGGTTGTTTTAATCCATTAGCAGAATCTTATTCAGAATTCTCAAACATTATTCCGTCTTTGTAATTTAATTTAATTTACCTGTACCTAATAGTCTTTAGGTTAATAATAGGTTCGAACATTGGTTTCCCGATCGCGGAGGTGTGAGTTCGATTCACGCACTTCTGATTTTCAAAATGTGCGTATTATTAGTTAATTATCACTCGCTTCGGTGAAAGAAAAGATCGTGAAGAAATGTGCGCACCGGAGAGTTCACCATAATGTTCTCAAGGGGTGTAAGTCCCCAAATCCGTTCTTGTCCAGCGTGATAGACTATGGCCTGTACTCCTCACATTGTGTAAAGATACTCGAGCTCCCCAGTAGTGGGACTGTTATGGGACGTGATGATGATTATGATGATGACCTGTACTTTATATGCAGTAAGTAAATACATTGGTAAAACTAATTCGAGGAGTCGATTCGCTAAACACTACACAAATAGGAGCTAATTCCACTAATAGCTTCTGCTGTGAATTGATTTATTGTTCGCTATACACGGTGACTGCATACAAATATTGTTTACTGTAAGCACTTAGCGAGTTGATGATTACAAAAAAAAATATGCCGAAAATATTGGTCCTCGTGACCAAAGTTGTGGCGTCAATTCAAATGTTGTTGAAGAACACAATGGACGATATCTGGTGTTAGTTACTTTACGTCATGTATGTACTAATAAACTTATTAAATTCGCTAACGCTAACGGTGACAGACTGGCAGCGTAAAACATGCACTTATCTATCCAGAAATATATCACTTTGTGCATGATACAGTTATACGATTGCGGGAGCATCGAAAAATGAATTTTGAAAATCCACATCTTTTAAAATAAAATGAGATGTAAGTTTGTATACGTACAGTAATTTTGAATCACATCAAAGCGTGGCTGAAGAAATAGCCCGGCTCAAAATAGTATTTAGATATAAAAGAGCAACTCTTTCAGTAAATAACGAATTCTTCTATATCACAGCACAAGCGAGAGTATTTAAAATTAGAAGACCAAAAGACCGTTTAGAATACAGTAGCTACAGAGAAAAGAGCTTTTTTCACTCACCTGAATCCAAACGCAAGTAACTGAATTGGAAATGGCTTATAGATACCACTAGCACTATGAGGTATCGGGTAACATCTATATCGTGTTTCGTTCTCCGTTTCCACGGCGCTGCGTACTGTTTGCCAGCGGCGAGTACAGGTCATTATTATGTAGATATGTGTATTATAACTGCGACGCAAACGCTAAGAATACTTACGTCATACAATATTTGTGAAATACGTTAGTGGACTCAGAGACTGCTTAAAACTATTTTTATATTCGTGATAATTTACATCCTATATTGCATGCATCAGTTTTCCTAGTTTGAAAATTAAAAAAATATCCGAAAGATTTTTCTTGCAAAATCCCTCAATAACGAGTTCTTATTTGTAAGAAGTAATATTATACACCATTTAAGTTAATGTGATGTAATATATGTCTTTAACACACACGATGTGCGTATTTAAAAACGCGACAAAACTTTCCTTTGTTTTCTTGATTGTAAGCAACGACGTTGTTTAAACTTTAAAAGAACCTGTTCTTATGATTATTTAACACTATAAGTGAGTAGTATTAATGTTGAAGGAAGTGATTATATTATTTGTATTTTATTATGCTCATTACACGGAGTCGAACAACGATTCCGCAAAAACATTATTATGCAAGTATATCAATGTCATTCGCTTCTGAAAAGCGTTGATTTAGCGGGAATACAATAATATTTACGTTATTGTACACCAATTAAAACAATGACAACATATATACCAATATCTTTACAATGCATAATACATAAGCAAGTGATTTTAAGTTTAAAAACGAAAACCCGAGGGCAATGAAAGCGTCAAGTCATAGGGGTACATGCAGTCATTTTACGTATTATATGGAACAGATTATACTATACCATCGGTAGAAACTATTAGAACGACCACCTTATAGATATATCAACATGCTCACGTATTATGTTAAAATCTTAAACCAAATCATTTATATGCGACCTGATGGACATATTCACCTACATTCTTAAAAAAAAAAAATATTCTAGTGTATCGCATTTCTTCACAAAACCAGATGTATCTGCATTTATAATGAGGTCAACGTACCTATTATAATATTAAGATATAGAAATAATTATATTCTTTGAAGTTTATGGAGGTTTGATAAAATGGATACCTCCATTTGAGATATCATCTTCCAGGTTGAACGGCCATAATCCAGTTGTAATACCTACTTGTGTTCTTATATCGGATTAGAGGATAAAGTGGCGTTAGCTCTCATCAAATGATGGACACGGCGACTGCAAGTCAAGCTTTGTCGTCCTGCCTGTCCCTGCAATTTGTACTACTCCAAGCAACCAAACACTCTAATCTACTAATTTTGTGATTGACAAATTAGATTCGGTTATTTGTTCAAAGAGAAAGTTGTTACAACTTAGCTATTAGAACTTCAATAATTGAAAAGCAAATTTATTACCTGTTAGCCCAGATACGAAACAGAGACAAGATTATGATTTCGGTTAAATACCTACCTAATATAAACTTCAAACATCTTCAAAACGTAGATAAAAATCAGTGAAGATTATTCTTACGTTCAGGTGTTAGTTATTTATGATACGGCGTAACATATCAAAACCGGTATTTTTAAAACGATACCTGCAGTACAGGATCCCATATTTTTTTCCACCTCTGTACATTTCATTGCCAAACCAGTTCTCAGGTTCGCAAACCAGTTCAGTTATTGCTAACGCCGCGGCTCCGTGGCCACAACGGTTTAATTATTATATTTAATCTGTTTCGGCGATTTCCTTACATAACTATACGTGCCATATATAATCACTATAATATTTCGTAACTAGTTTTTAGTGCCGCTATGTTTAAATGCCGGCGGTCAATTTAATAGATACGAGGCGTGGGTTCCGTATGAATAAAACTATTTGATTCGAGGAAATTTACAACGATGTGAGTTTGTGAGTTGTAAATGCACCTCACCCTGCACGATTTGCACAGCATGATGAACCAACTGTCTTCATTAGCCCACTTAAAAAGGTGGTCATTAGTGTTGGACAGTGTTCACGCTCACATACGAGTAGATAACAGCAGCATTAAATGTGAATTTAGTCGAAGTAAGAAGTTTAAAAAGTATAAAATGTTTTAAAATTAATTAGGCATCGACTAATTACAAAACTTCGAAGCGGTACGTTGATTAAGTCATAATTATATTTATTAAAATAGGATAATCCTCCTTATAATAAGGATTGTGACTTTGATTGTTCCTAAGCTATTTAGCCGCTTAAGTGTAACATATTGAATTTGAGGATAAGTACATGTGTATGTTTGAGGAGAAATCTTAAAATATTATTTTGATAAATACTTTTTACAAAACATGTTAAATGTGAAAATGAGTCGTCTAGTAGACGGTAAA
>DWPA01002991.1:0-14824 GCA_018251375.1 Calpodes ethlius
TTGTCATTATATGTATGTTATGACGTCTGCTAACTAGCAATGCGGGAAATCATTTTAATGATCTAATCCAACCAAGATACCTATCACCTAAATGTTAGGCACTTTTATTAGGTCTTCTTTCCCTAACTTCTTCATACAACTTATGTAAACACAAACAAAAATAAACGTTACATTGTTCGCAACTTTTGAACAGTGAAGCTGCTAAAAATCATTGTTTCGAATCGGTATCGAATAAGGAACCCTGTGAGAAGGATGATTGACACAGTAGGCAATTCTCGAGATGTATTCGCCGACTTAGCGATACTGTGACCGTCGCGAGCTCACAAATAGGAATCGTGTGGCGTCAGCGGCACGATCGAATGGGGTTAGCTCGTCGCAATAGGTTTACGTCATTGCCGTTTCTCTAGCGGGCCTTATACATAATGCTAATCTCTGCTTACTAAACAATATTTGAGTTGTACTACGATCGCAATGATCGTTAAGTGCTTTTCTCCATTCGGTCTCGGTATCTCGTTATATCGAATAAATTTATCGTAAAATAAATAAAAGGGAGGATTGCTAGATTGTGATTACGAGAAATCCTGTATAACGGAACGCGATTCTATAGGGGATGACAGGGTAAAATAAGTTGTGAGAAACTTGAAAACAAGAAAATCTAGATATTTCCAATTACAAGTATGAGAATCCACATAAGCATATGACAACTTATGGGAGATTTAACCATAAAAAGCGAGTCGCCACGTAACTTTCATATTCGTTTTCCATAATTCCACCTTTAAATCTACGATGCCATTAATCATTATTAGATTGCTAGTAAAATAAATTCCAAATCGTCATCGCATAACCAGTAACAGCTGTTTCAATTATAATATAACGCCGTACACGCGCCGTGCGGACAGAACATAAAAATTAAGAGGCCAACGAGGAGCCGAGTGCAATTTTCGTGTTCCGATTTCCAGCTCAGCGGGTGCACTGATCGCTTCCGACAGACTTACTGGGGACCAACTGCAAACCAGATCGGTTAAATTGTAAATGGAAGCTCGTATATTGACTAGCTTTTTAATATCTATTACTTTTTATTTTCACCTAGATGTTACCAGTGGATTCACACACGTATGAGAAAGTAACAATAATAAAAGGTTTTCAAGTCCTTTCCATCACTGGTTGCTAAAAAGCGCTTTGTTGTTAGACACTTACTTGAATTTGGATAAAAAATCATACTCTAACCACGCTCCGTAAAAGAAGGACAGACAAATACATCCGCATTTATAATATAAGTATGGAGTAACTAAATGAAATCAATTAAAATAAGCTGATCCACATTTCCCTATGTCACGAGTACTCTTCTCGAGCAACGAGACCCAACGCAATCATTTTGTACGTGGAAATAAACTTAATTCACTGGTTTTCTTTTAAGCAAACCTGTCCAGTTGCAAAGATTTATAATCGGATGGACATCTCGAAAGACATAAAAAATCAGATTTTAAATAGGATAAAATTCTGTGTCGAGTTGTATGAATACTGGTGTTCAGTAAGTTGATATAACCATACTATTATTATCTAATGGAACGTAATAATATTTGCCTAGTAATCATTCAATCTCTTAAATACCTATCCTAATCGATAGGCACTGGAGCAGCATGAATGTATAGTACTACACTTGCTCCTAATGGGGCTGTATTCGAAATAAGCAGAGTGGCTTATTTCGATCGAGGGAATTCTTGCTTTCTTCGTCATATAGTTTTTACATCTTTTATCACAGATAGGCATGTGATCAAATTTATTTATTAGGATACGTAATCTTCTTTCCTTAAATAAATAAACAAACGCTAACACATTCATACCCCCGCAGTAGGATTCCCTGTGTCGCGGGTGGCAACACAAGTACACGTCACTAACCGGCCGGGAATCGAACCCAGAACCTCTCGCTTCGCAGGCAGGATCGCTACCAACTAGGCTACGGGGCCTTCACTAAATAAAAACTCACCCTGCATGACGCACGGTAAATGCTGGAGTGAAGCAATCAACAGGAGTCCAGTTGAAAGCGACCGATCATTTTTCCAATTTAAATGCGAGACCTTCACAAACTTGCAAATGGATTCCAGCGGCGACTAATTGGAAGTGCGCCGACTATCGTTGGTCGTTAAACCGAACCAAGATAGTACTTATCGCTGGGCTTCTCCGCGTCCATTGATTGGAATGTACTGACAGGATTAAACTGTTGACAATGACTGCGATAGGTACATTTCTTTCTTGAACAATACGATACAAATGTAATAAATATGTAATGAATAGATATTCTTGCAGTTTGTGTTGTATTATTGCATATGATTTAAGACCATCATCACTATCTATATCATAATTATCTAATCGTGCTATAAGGGTTATAAAACCTCATTAATTAATATATATTATTAATTTTCTTTAAAAAGGTACATATTAATAATCGGCTCAATGTACGTATTAGGAAGCCAATAAGGCAATGTCGTCACGTTTTGTCTATTTCAGTTTATTTTTTTAATAATCCAGGCAAATTCAAAATCTAATCGCATTCAAAAACAAATATTAATCAAAATCCCGGTCAACGACCTGTTGACACAGTATAACCAGTACTTACTACAAATAATTTCGAATCAATTAAAATTTCAATCACAGATAATTCAGCGGTCTTTGATATAATTGCAACCTAGAGCAGCGCGGCTCACCGAACTGGCTGTATTATCAGAGCTGCACGCTGTGTAATATTGTCGCGCACTTTTATAGATCTATTTTATCGCAATTATCACAATGTGATTGGATTTAAGAAGGAAATTCAATTTATAATTCAAATTAGTATAACCAGCTACACTAATACTCGTATTTTTCTTCATTTTACCACCGTTTTGGAAAGGTTATTTACTATGAAAGAGAAAACACTCAAAGAAACTCCAATGAATCCAAAATGTATGTTCTAAAGTATCCCACCACCAACAGCCAATCATAATAGCTTTTAATAGGCGATTCGATACTCCTTGTCGGGTAATGCTCTGATGATGCTTTTGTAATTCTAGACCAGATAACCGAGACCAACGCGAGCGGTGTCCACTGACCGTCCGGCAGCCCGATTGTTCCATTATCAATTACCAACATTAAATCAATATACTCTCGTAATTAAGTCATCCTAAACTCCAAATACCCCAATCTAATGTATAGAACGACGACAAAAAATCGAAGTATTTTTATCGAATGCGATGAGTATTTTCGGTACAGAAGCGAATCTAAAAATTTTTTATTTCCGACTAAATTCAATTTCGCGTAGTGTTCACGTTTTATTTTTAATTCCGAGTTTCACAGGTACATCTGTGCGTATCGCATATTGAGTTACATTTCATCGGAGCGGACACGGCGTACACGGCGGGCCGAGTGCAGCGTGCTGGGCGCAACGGCCAGTATCGAAGATCCTGTCTCAGATTAGAGGTTCGTAGTGCTGCCCGAGTCTCAATGGGTGTTCGGTGCTACAACCCAGTTCTTGCATCAAAGGCGGGCGCCTCGGGTGTCGAGTGCAATCAATTAACTGTGGACGTGGTTAATCGCTAGCTACAGCGATTGCGAGTAACGACTCATCATATTATCAAGTAATTTTTACTTTGACTCGATACAATATAACTATGTGTAAATCGTGATATGAGTGACTAAAGCATTTTCGATGATGTATAGCTCCAATATATTACAAATAAAGGACCCAGCAAACTAAACAAATGATTAGTAACGATTAATTGAATTTGTTACATAATATAAAATGTCCGCTAAAAGTGAGTATCAGAAAAAAAGACGGACTGAATTGCTTTAATAAGTAAACGGATAATATGTTTTATTCTCACATTATTTGTATTCAAGTCTTAATTCCACTGTTATCTAATATCATCATATCGCTCATCGTTCACTCGCTGTGTGTGCGGCACCTGTTCGAATCATTCGCTCCCTTGCGGGTAATTGCTCTCATGTACGGAAAAGTTGAAGCGAAAATTCTGAAGGCTCCCAACGGTTTTCACAACTCCCTCCGGTCATAAGGGATTTGAGATTCCTATATATGTAAAAATGAGGAATTTTTCTACGTTTTGTGATGAACTTTTGAGTTGTTTATTTGTAGTGTACAGCCGTACACAAAGTTTTAGAGGTATGCTAAATATTTCTCTTTTTAATATGGTGTTATTAGGTCGAGCTGTAAGTAGATATAAGTTGTAATCAAAATCCACACGTCTAGTGTTTGCATCTTCATAAAATTCGTGTAGAAACAATGTAATAATACGCTACCATCGAGAACATTAGATTAGCTACTAGTACTACCGAGTATCGAGTTTCGGTTCAATAGCGTTGCCTTCACATGCATATCACTGATTAATTATTGTTATGCGACTTGGGAGCACAAAGCAACGTCACGTTGCTGCCGTCTAATGGCAATGACTATCTGAATAAACCGTGTGTTTACCGCTCCACACTAACTATGCAGTAATGACTTGCCCTTTTATTGATAGAGGCAAGAAATAAATGGAAATCGTTGTCACACGATTTAGTCTTGTTTAAAAACTAGTAACCGCCTGTTTTGCCTCAAGAACACGCCTCAATAGGTACTCCTAGTACTCGTATCCAAAAAAAAAAGTTTAGAAGGGATTCCTTAAATTGGCCTCTAAATAAATATTTTTTGTGATAAGATTGAATTAATGCCACCAATAGCTTAGCAAAATAGTTCAGTGACGCATCAGCCGAATAATCTCAGCTAACTAGAACAGACAAACAAAGAAATATTTTAAAAGTCACTGCTACGAGTTTCACATTCTGATGATACTGTTATCTGTGCTGTGGTCGATGTTGTATTGTGATTCCAAGAAAGGCTGTTAAAAGCTTTGCAGGAAGCTGTTTGAAATACGTGTTAGTTCCTTCGTCTTTTGTTATTAATCTACGCCCATCTAGCGGCTCGCTCGCATTTCAATTTACTCTTAAATGCTCTTAAACGGCGACATTTCGGACAGGTAGCCTCCCGACGATTTAGCACTCTGCTGAGGTATATTTACGGTCGGAATTCATATTTAATCCATCGGTGGGACACCGGCATGCGGGGTACAAACGATCTTTAACTCTTTTACTCCAAATCTAAAGCTGAAATTCGCGTCGATAGAAATGCAAGATGAAATACACGTTGCGATATGAATCGGAGCCATTTTTAAAGCCCCCAGGCGAGGATTTCTCTGATGAAACACCAACTTCGCTTTAGACTCGTATCATAAATGTATTTGGGTGAAATTGAAATATTCTGAAGACTGAAAAAGATGGCTTCCGTAGTTCCGCTTGTTCCGGATCCTTTCAAGGGTCAATGATTGCTTAACGGTGGATGCCTATTGCCGGTACGATAATCGTTTAGTCGGGAGCCATATATTGCGATATGAGGAATAAGGTAAACGAAGATATACAACAATACGGTTATCAAGCAGTTGGGTAACATAATAGGTTCAAACTCAAATAATACAATGGTACATAGGTGTGTGTGTACACACCGACGTACTTACATATTTTTTCAATTACGTATATCGCAACCGTAACTCATATTTCGCACGCGAATTTACAGCCCATGTAACGTAACGACCTGTTACATACGCTGCCAGCGATTCCTGATTATTTACGCGATAGATTAAAGTCTACGATACAGTTTAACTTGACGCGGCGATATTTCGAAAGGAACAAAATCTGATATTGATGCACCGTTCAGCACAAAATACTCAACCTGGAAGTACTGAAATATCACTATCTGTAAATAGAGGTTCTTATTGTATTACATATGTAAATTTGGAAGAAACTATTAGGTAGGCATTAATTTATGAACAACTCTCTAATACAAACTCGGCCTACTGAGACAATGGAGAGATGAAAGGGCAATTATGGAGAGAATGTAAGGACGATGAACGGAGAAGATCGACGAGTATTGGTGAACACTTTGTACTATTTTTCATACCACTTTCAATACCTAAAGGCACTTCGCAACATAACATGTTAATTCGAATAGGCGTCAAGTAGATATGTATATATTTATCAGTCAGTTCTCTTTGTTTACTTACTCGTTAGGTTCCTTTATTGTCGCTGATGTCTAAGGACGACGGTGACCTCTCGTCACCAGGTGACGGTAGTTTATCAGCTATTAACACTAAAAAGTAATTTAGAAAATCGTGTTTTCGATTCCTTCCCAATACATCCCAATACATTAAGAATATCCGCTGAAAACAAACGACGCTTTACACCGGAACGTACCGAGATATATCAAGGAGAGCTGAAACAGAAACAATTTAATCGGAACGCTCCATCTATAAACAGAGGAGCAGTTTCTCCGAACCATTCCTTTACTGAATTACTGTAAGAAGGCGCGCAAATCCCTCTGTGGTGGAAATAAACACAATACAACGCGTAATGGAAAATCCATTGAGTCCAACCTATTAAATTTATATTTTTCTCGATGGAAAGCTGAAGGTGATGTTTTCGAGATGCAGAGAGATAATGGACTTAGATAATCGCGAACACACAGGGGAAACAAATGACAATAACGTTGGTCACTCACACACGAACGAGGGTTTCTGACTGAGCGAGCATAAAGTTTAGCAAGCTACTTTACGGATCAGTGAAGATCCAAGAAGTTACAATCCATTCTCAAACTTAAGATAGGATCTTCCGATAAGTCCCTTACGATAAAAATCCGCGAAACTGACAGCCCCGGTGCGCAACCGGTCATTCAATCTCAACGGCCCCGTAGCCTACTTGGTAGTGACCATGCCTGCGAAGCGAGGGGTCCCGGGTTCGATTCCCAGCCGGGGCAGATATTAATGTATCAGATAATATTCGTTCCGGGGTCATGGATGTCAGTGACGTGGTATTCGTGTTGTCCATGCCGCCGGCGACACCAGTATATCCTACTACGAAGGTATGAATGTGTTAGCGGTTATTTATTTATAACTTCCACTCACATGTAACCAACCTGTGATGACAACAGTGTAATTTTATCTACCTTAAATCCTTATTAATACTTCTGATCCTTTAAATTAATTGTTTTGTCTACTGTACCACATCGTTCTCTAAAACCAAAATGCAATCGTAACCTCAAAATTAAGTAAAGACGATTTTTATCGATGTACTTTTATATCAGTTCATGTTTGGTAGTACCGGATGGATGTCAGGTAATATACAGGGTTAGTACACGTCCAACTTCGTGATTTATTCCGCTTTTACTATGAAATAGTGCTAACGTAATTATCTGAAACTTATATAAAATACAGCTTAATTGTAATTAAACATTGCATGCAATTAATACATCGCAAAAGAAACCCTAATTAAGGACGGTTGAACGTACCTCTCTCCGCGGGCTGGAATGTGCCCGAACTAGCAACTTAACCGTGGCAAGTCACCCCTCGGGACACTTGACAACAATGCGGGCCCAAATCGGTATTAAAGTTGCGTTAATATCGCCAGGTGGCCCCAACTTTCGGGTCAACCTGACCGCTTGACCGTTAACAACTAAATTTAGTTTTGCTCCAAATTAGTTTGTCGATCGTTACGTGTATCGGACACCCGCGGCGCCCGTGTTGTTGTCTCCTTGTGCTAATATTAAATGATTAACGGTTCCCAAAGCGATTAGCGAAGGACCAAATAGTTTTAGAGTCAATATTAAAGCCACGTTGGAATGTATATCTACTGTATAACATAAACTTTAAACACATTACACCTTTTACAAGCATTTCATACGTATGCTAATGTAATTTTTTATCTGTAATAATATGAGCATTAATATTTATGAACATATTATTATAAGATAATTATAATAAATTGGCACTGTTTTCACGACTGTTTCAAAAACATTTCAATCAATATTCAATAATTGAAATAGATATATAAAAATAATGAACGCGCTATTTTTATTAATTATACTGGTATTTAAACTACATAAGTTAGAAACCAATCTATTAAGAGAACAGGACAAAACACAAATCGAATCCCTTGAACCGTAAGCCTAAATAAATTTTGGGAGTCATCTTCCAATCGAAGTTGAAACATTTGCGGCGAACAAAAACCGCCGACGTCGGCTCGACCGGCAATAAACTTGAAGCTACTTATATAGAGGTTAGAGGACATGCAAAAACCGATCCTCTGCTCCAAACTTTACGCTAGGGTTGTACAATGTACGGTTTGTAGTATTATGAACTCGTCAATTAGGCACAATTACCTACGTATTCACAAACAATATTGTGAAGTCTCACTGCAAAATAGAAAAATATATTTATTGTTCATATTCCCATCTCTTTCACTTTAATTTCTAGAACAATACCAAAGACTTAGATACAAAACACACAATCAAAATGTTCTTTCTATTCCACTGTGAAGCGTCACAGTGTTGTTTGTGAATACGAGAGTTAATTTGTAGGTATTTATTTTCCAAACTATTACTGGCCATACAATTATGCATAGAATTAAACACCTATATATTTTATTAATTCTTTAATGATTTCCAGATACACTAATTTCAATTAATCTATTTATTTAAAAAAAATCATAGTATCATATCATATTGACAGGCAATTGCTATGCAATAGTGAATGTGGTCGTTATTATATATAGCGACTTTTAATATCAATAATCACAGACCTTCTACAGTTATTGATTATCCAGGATAAACCTTAAATCGACACACTTACGTCCACAAAGCCTAACGTTGTGGAACTGTTTCTCATAATCAAGTTATACGCGTGACCAATCTGTTGGGAGTCGGTGACGAGGGTCATGAGGTCAACGGAAACAGTAGTTGAGTAATTAAATGAAAGCCAGCATCATTAATTAAGACGTCACTGGTCAGCGAGCGATCATTCGGGGAATATCATAAAAACAATAGTCAAAACATGTGACATGTCGTGTCATTCGTTTGACAGCTCACTCGGTAATTTTTCAAACATCGTTTCAAAACACGTTTAAAATCTTAATAAACCTCATAAAACATTCTCAAACAACTCCTACTTGTGCTACTCGTAAATAACACGTTATCGACGTAACCAAGTGCGCCTTTTGATAAGAAAACGAGAATTAGCACAGAGCTAACAGCCCGTGCAGCATAACGTCCTGTATTATAATCGCAAACGAACCATGGTGGCGTGCTCCTGAAATCTTAACAATAATAAATCGTGAGGTCTGCTATTCGAAGACACGGTCAGAATAATGTTTAAATACTTTCTTATTTAGCTTTTACGTATCGGTCGGCCGCGGCCATTTCGAGACGCACACTTTCACAAAACCCTTTATATATTTACAGTTGTACGGTCACAATATTGACCCCGTAGCCCAGTTGGTAGTGACACTGGTGATCTAGCTTGCAAAGCGATGGTTCCCAGGTTCTATTCCTGGCCGATTAACGTTTTTCCGGTCGTGGTTGTTAGTAACCTCTATATTGTGTTGTCCATATCACCCCCAATAAAGAAAACAGTAGCTTAGTACGGGGTTTATGAGTGTGTAAGTGTTGGCGAAGAAATTTGATTTTGTGGTGTGTGAAGCCGCGTCCAACGTTGAGTCCATCGCTACTTCCCCTTGAGGTATAATCTTGCTGATCTGCTATTATCATTTTAACCCGCCTATATAATTTAAACTAATATTATTTATCAAAAGTTCAGTTGCAAGGACGGAGGGATAGTTAAGAGCGGGGTTTACGCCTTACCTGAGCACTGAACTGGTATTTCTTATTGTATATGTAGTATGTATTTTGGATATGAGGCGGAAGAACGCCTGCGGACCTTTAATATCTGCCGTTAAACAACTATCCGTACAATGAGATACGCGCGTTACATCCCGCAGGAGGCGAATGATTTTCTAAGGGGATTACACGTAATGATACGCAAACGCACCGCGGCTAACAACCATGAAATTACGACTGGGACGAAAGCTCTCGTTATAATAACGTTTTCGTATGAATTAATACGATGTAGGCACTCCCACCGAGTGAACCGAAGTCGAGTATTCTACGGGAAAATATAAACGTATCCACGCAATTTCATGCAACGTGTAGTTTAATCTGTTGATGCATTTTTATCCACATTTATAAATGCGAGGTCTTCGCCTGTTTCAACCGGGAGTAGATACAATATTTTAATATTTTTAACACATATTATCCATTGAAGATCTCCACGAGCGAATGCACCGACGCCGTAAAAACTTATTCAATCGCTATATAGAATTCAACAATATTTAAATACCTAAAAATAAGATATTTTATTGTACACTAAAAAAAATATACGAAATATATGAATACCCTTAAATCAAGAATCGTTACTTAGGATAAAAAAGATCAAATGTTTCATCTGTTTACTAAACATAACTTTTTTATTTGTATCTTATTTTTTGTGAAGTTAGCTCTTCTTTTTCCCCGAGACAGCCGCCAAACGACTGTGTGGGATACAGAATGAATATTTTGTTCCTTTGTTTTCTCTTCTATTTTGGCTGATACCGCATTGTCGATACCGATGTCCACAGGTAAAGGCGATCACCCACCCTTAGGTAGCTTGTCTATTAATTTATCAGTTATTTTCGTAGATAAAAATACATGCAGTGTGCACACATTCGACGAATCGCTTCACCATTCTACACTGAGGTAGCGTTGCAGAGAATGCTCTAAGCTACCGAAAATATCAGGAGAGATGTGTACCCTTAATGGTTTTTTATTGAAAAATGTTGGAAGAACTAACATAACATATTACACATTAACTGCTAAACTAAGCCCAAAAATAGAATATTTCCACCTGAATTTGATCAAAAGACATGGAAAGCTCATTCGACAGCCCACACAAAGGCCGCATGCATTTGGAACACTCGTCACGATGCCGTAGTTACGTTACGACCAGCGGCGGTCGTTTTTGCCCAATTACACGTCACCGGCAGTGATCTACCGGCCGACGTTCTGGTCTTCTCTAATAGTCTTCACAATTAACTACTTGGTGTGCGCACGTGGCGCAGAGCTGAAGGAAAGAAATATTTGTCATAAAATAAAATCCACCACTTTTCCACCACCACCATCACGTAAGAAGTCTTAAAGCTGTTAGCAGAGATATCCGAAGATTATGTATTAGTATTTTTCTTTTAATTTATTCATTGAAATAATTAGTAAAGTTAAACACCAATTACATTAATTACTTAAGTATATAGACACGTCATAATGATATAGAACAACAAAAATATCAACAAAACAATCAAAAACCTTTTTGTATCAGTAAATGACGTTAGAACAGACGATAGACGATAGACAAACTCACAGTAACGAGAATCGAGAAACATCATGAGGTTTGACATCCACAAAACACTCGGCGGCTATTATATGACAACTGGTTTAACATTTTTGACCTATGTCACGTCAAAACATCACAAATGGCGCACGCTATTAGTTCTTGCATTAGCAACATCATGTACTAACAGGTTTTTTTCCGGAGGGATTATAGAGAACAAACTTATGATTGTTACGACAATTAATTGTTACTATTCTTGGAAATCTTTAAGTATTTAAGAAAAAAAATCATTAACATTTTAGCAATCGAAATTATTCACCTGTTACACAAGTATAAAACTTTGAGCAATGAAATCGTATGCATATTTAAGAAAAGGGAAAAATGTCCATCGATCGCATAAATATAAACAAAACGACTCCAAGCTCTCATTGTGAATGATGGCTCAAATCAGTTTGAAATGGTTTACGCCCGCACACTTCTGTTAGTCTATAAGGTAGAAGCCGACGGCAGAAAAACTGAGCGGTGCGAACTTTGAAGTCACATCATGAACATAACTTAAGCAGTTACGTTAGACACCTTTATAGCTGGAGTCCGCGTAAATCATCGTCGACTGCGGCTCCTCGGAGCTGGCTAATGACCAGGAAGATAGGACCCGCACTTTACTCACTAGCAGAATCACCTCTGGCCAAATGGAGCCACCTATTAATAACTATGTACGTAGGTAACTATTGCCACAAATTTTGTGAACGACCAGCATGCGGCGAATGAGAAATTAAGAGCAAATATATTTACTTTATTATTCATACAAGCCTGTAGTAATTAATCTCAACCACGGAGGTATGTTATTTTTTCGAAACATTATTATATCGAATTTAATGTGTTTTTTTTTACAATTTTTAAAGTTGAAAATAATTTATTTGACTTCAACATCTTTTTAACTTAATAAACAGCCTACAGACAGAATTAAGAAGTTTTAATACAGTGCTTACTAAGCAGTGTAACTGATTCTTATTTACATTTGAATAACAATATGTCTCTACATTTAAATGTTATTTTACGTTCTTTACACACGTTAGAAAGAAGACATCACTTGCCATGCTGATAGAAGCAGGAAATTCACAATCCTCGCACATCCGTAAAACAATGGCGGATTTTCCTCATGAATGTTGCATTCGAACCAACGGGGAATGCACTAAAGCAGCGGAAAACACCTAATGAAGAGTGCGACCTTAGGGCACCCGGCGATACGGTCGACTTCCCCGTAACACTTGGACAACTTGAAAACTGTATTGACTGCGGTGGTGAACGAGATTTATTTGTGACTCCTGATATTGTGAAATGTGTCTTAAGAGTAGTCTTGTAAGATTGAAAATAAAAATGGCAAGGCTCAACGATCCTCGATCCTTAGAGAAGGGAAAGTATGCACGACGTATTATTTTGATGATGTTCTTAGAAATACTTGAATTTATGCAATGTATCGTCAACGTCGTAATTAAATGCGTGAAATTAAAAACATAACGAATTACTTCAGCATAATGAACGAGGCAAAGACTCGCTGCTGGGATTGAAATAATATTACGTTAGGTCGCAACAGACGCAGCAAGTCGCGTGGTCAGCCAATCATCATCTTGCCGGCTGGGTGACCATTGGCTTCTGTCTTCGTAGCTGTGTCAAAGCGACGCGGTCAATGAATCATAACCTTTAGACCAAGGTATTTCCCTTTAGTTACTCTGACCAGACATTGTAAGACCTCGTCCATTAAGATCGCGGCCGCGGTGCAAGCTAAGTACATTTATAAATTATAAAGCGTTGCGGCGTGTAATTTCATATTGTGAGCATACATTCCAACAATGTCAAAGGGACCATAACTCGTCTAACCAATTATTTAGTTAAGAAATGTAAATACCGTCGTCATTATATCGTCAACCTCCATCTTGAATATGCATTGCAAAATGACATTAAACTGCAAAGAATTTAATTTTACAAAGTCAACACAGAGAAATAAAAGTATAACATTATCTTTAGTTGTTACTTACTAATTACAGTCGGACGCGACTCGAGCTCTTGTTTATCAAATTACATCGTTTACCTGAAACAATAGAATTCGTAATATTAACAACAATTTAGATGTCACAGACTAGGTCGTTCACCCCTGAATCGTTTATTCCGATCAGCTGTAAGCAATACTAACATAAATTATCTACAGGTTCACACTTCAGTAAGTTTCAAGGTAACAGGCACGCTCACCTCACCATTGAGTGTTCACCCGTGCTCAGCAGCGAGCACCCTCATGAGTCAATAAAGAAATAATAAATTTCAAAATGGTTATATTGTCAAACGGCTGTAACGTTATGATCCAATCATAATGTATTATTCAGACTGTATTGGTTCAGAACTAATAAATCATTTGTTCTCTTTTGCAATGACTGAAATCGGGTAATCCATTGAGTATTTGTACCCTCCCTTTGAAACTTAAGCTATTATGATCTTACACGATGACACTTAGACATTTTAAACTTTTGTTGATGTTCGCATTTTTATTATTCATTTTAGAAAACTAATTCAAAATAGGCTACGTACTGGTTATGATGAGACTGTTCTATTAGATATTTACATGCAAATGTCCATTAGATACATCGTTAGTTAATATTGAAGGTAGATAAAGATTTAAACCATTTGCACAGCGACATACCCATAATTTAATGATGCCTGAAAATAGCTCAACCGCTAAGCTTTAGAGAGGACGGACGCCGTTTACCGGACGCACGACAAGCCGATTACCCGCGTATTCCGGCATTTTCAGCTTTGCATCGATTGCACCGAGTTACCCAATTATGTGAGCATTTGGTATCTGTGTTTCTGGACGTCGCGCGCGATGACGAGGGTTGTTAACGCGCTGTGGATACTTTCACTCTCATTTCTATTATTCAAAGTGACGCCGAGAGGCCATGGTCAACGTCTGTAATGACTGTTTTGTCTTAATTAATTAAAAAAAAAACGGATAAAATTACATATGTCTTGATTTTAATTCATTAGCGACCGTGTAGGGTACAGATATCTCCAGATAGCTAAGAAGGTGTTCGCCTCGCTGTGCTACTATACTTTAGCAGGATTAGTTCCCAACCCAAGAGGCGGATATCATTATTCTACCGGAATCTCGTACCTCCGAAGTATGGAGCCCCTCATAAAGTTTTATAGTCACCGGTAATCCACTGAAATAACAGAAACGGCGTCACTACGATGCTGTGTTTGCAAATAAACAATTATATAGCGCTATAATAGCGCAAGCCTACCATGCTCTTGCCTCCTGACAAGACTAACAAGAAGATCGAGAGCGCCTTGTAGGGAAAGAGCGTAGAGCTCGGTGGGCGCCGTATCATTAAACAGTGTCGGTCGAACCAGTTGTGGTACCAGGAGTTGTGACAGCAGTCGGTGTCGTCTCCGTGTCTGTCGTGCCAGTTGTGGTACCAGGAGTGGTGACAGTTGTCGGCGTCGTCTCAGTGTCGGTCGAACCAGTTGTGGTACCAGGAGTTGTAACAGAAGTCGGTGTC
>DWPA01002992.1:0-14821 GCA_018251375.1 Calpodes ethlius
TACATATAATAGATTTACTTTAATATAATATACAAATAAATGGCTTTTATTGTACTAAATAGAAATAGGATATAGAAACGAAAATAGTTCTATTTTATTTATTTATTAAAAGGTACATATATTTTGTACTATTATATTAAAGTAAATCTATTATATGTATGAATTTTAATTGATATACAAAATATTTTAAATTCTCTTTCTCGAGGAGTGTTCTTAGACTTGTGGTGTCTTTGCCACAGCCAAATTAAAGAAAGAATATTAATAATAATAATAATAAACGCTATCACACTCATACCCCTGCAGTAGCATTCCCTGTGTCACTGGTGGCACGGACAACACCAATAACATGTTACTAACACCTATAACCCAAGAACAAATATTTATCTGTCACATAAATATCTGCCCCAGCCGGGAATCGAACCCAGGACCTTTCGCTACGCAGTCAGGGTCTCTACCAACTAGGCCATGGGGCCATCAAACTGTTTCATAACAAAGTGTTGCCGAATAACTAATGACAGAAAATATCAAGTACATTATTATTGCAGCTCAATTTCTCATTGTAATATTTTATTACTAAGTAAGAGCTCATAGTTGTAGCCTATTTTAAAATCTATTTATTTATTATTATTCGCAACATATTTTGGTACCTCACCGATAGTCATGACATCGTAGTATTATGCTCTTCGAAATTTAAGCGGGATATATATCTTTTTATCACTTACAATTATTGTTATTTTCCTTGAAACTTGTTAAAAAAATTGTTTCAATACGATTATATTAAATTATAATGGTTTATGGTCTCATCCAGTTTTATAACTTGAAAGAATATTATGTCAAACATTTTTATCTGCTGTTCTTCACTTACTGTGTAATATAAAAAGTATGCTGGCACAAACATAAAACAACAAATTAAAATTCTACTGTTTCCTTGACAGTTATTCATGGAAGCATTTATATTATATTATTGGAAGGATAATATTTATATCACAACTGTTTAAGATCCCTGGCAAACACTATTAAAAACATTAGGATCATCAGGCTACTGCGAAAGAGTGATTCATTTGTTTTAAGTAATATGATTGATACAAGTATTATGCTGAATTGTTATTTTGATTATTAATGAGATTTGGAAACTTCATTAATAGTAGTAAAATAAATTATTTGACAGTTGTTCATAGAATCATAACAAATAAGGCACAAATTTGTCAACAATATAACTTAAATTGAACAAATATTATGTACTATTTAATGTATGACAATCCTCCATGGTATGATTTATGGTTTGTTTACATTTTGCCTCTGTATATTTTGTCTGGAGTATAGATAAACTGCAAAACATATATATTATGAAATAATTTATATAGTAGATGTTTCAGAAACTACAATAAATTAACTGAAGATAAATTAAAGTATTTTTTACTAATATAATCAGTTATATTTCACTTAAGAATTTTTTATGACTCTTAAGTGTATTTAAATGTATTTTGCTACCGACTGTATACCACAAAAATATACAACATTGTATGATAAGTTCATGTATGGACAGGTAAATGTATGATATCATTTTTGAGTCAATTCCAATAATAATAGTGATATCATTAAATATGCCATGTTCTTCTTGACTAAGTGATTGTGACTTATCTTATTTCTTTTTGTATTTACTATTCTATGTATATAAAAGATTCTTATCTTATCTTATCTTAACTTTAGTTGATTATTTTTTAGTATTCAATTTAATAAAGAATGTGAATTGTACTTTTATTGTTTAAATACTTATCTATTACCTAAATATGATATTTAGATATTGTAAATAGGAATATAGATATGCAATGTAGTACCTACACTTTCATATTCAATATTATGAGATATATAATTTTATAAGTATCATTGGTTATGATCTCTAGTATTTTTTCTGGTGTTAATTTTTTTTGTTAATGTGACATGAACAACTGTAGATCTATTTAACCCTTTTATTACTTCAATGTCTGAGCATTTTGTTGGAATTTTATTACAAAAACTGAATTTTGAACTTTTTTAATAATATGATATATATCCAGTACAAAATATATTTGCCATCAAAGAAACACATTTCATTTTAATTAAAGTAGCAGTTGAATTTTTAAAAATATTGTAATTAATTTTGCATTATATCTCACCAAGAATACAATTAAATGTAATGTTTATCTTAAAGTTGCGTGTGGATTTTCATTAAAAAAATGTATTAACCACCTTGGGAATATTAAATTCTTTCTTAGAAATTACCTAAATTATGAAATAACCCATTGTTCAAACTCTCAGGTTCAAGTTTATAACTTAAGACATGTAACTTGTATGCATAATTTATGCAGGAAAACAACTTTTACCAATGAACATATTTTTTACACAGGTGTTACAATGATAGTTAAATTGTTTATTTATTATTGTAGTGAATATGAGCTGATAATTTTTATAAGTAACATAATATTATGTATATACAAGCAATGTATATTAAATAGCATTATTGACATTGTGATAATGGCATATAACTATTGGTAAGCTAGTAGCCACGAACATATTATTGGTTAGATGAAGGTACTTTTAGGTCATTGATGAGTATATAACAAAGACCAAAAAGCCAACTGTTTTATATACAACAAAATCATTTTATATACAATATGATATTAATTGATACTAGCATAAGTATAAGATGAATTTGTACACCACCAACAGGTGAAATAGGAGAACACATTCTTTTAAATTGACCTGTTACGTTTTCAAATTGCAAATAAAAAGATTTAATTTAATTTATGTAAGTAAACACATTGTTACCAGTCGATGATACCCAAGAATTTGTGTGACAAGCCATATGCAGGATTTCTGTGTTATTTGAAGTCAATCATAATGTAATTCTGTTTGAGAGAACTGGTCCAACACATTATTTGTGACCTTGGCATTAAAATATTGCAAACCAAAAGGTTGCTTTGATTCAACTTGTTTATTAGTGAGTGCATTTATGTTCTTAGCACTTTATATTACATGTTTTTTAATGTTTTATCAATCCAATGTATGATTACACAATTCACTATACATAACATACAAAATACAAAGAAACATAAAAATACTTAAGACATTGTAGGCTCACTATGCTTTTAATGGTTATTGAAACTCAAAATTTATTAATTAAATGTCTCAATGTTTCAGAAAAAACAAAATGTGGAAAATTGCAAAATACCAGGGCCGAACCCCTTTTCGGACAATGAAGATGAGCTGGCAATGCAGGCACATAGGTTCGAGCAAAAATATGTAAGTTTGTTCTTCATATATCAACAAAGAAGGAATCCTCAACAATATATTGCAAAAGATATAAGCACAGCAATTAAAAAGAGATAAAATGATGACCTGTGGATTATTGTGACGTTGAGTTGTTGATTTACCCATATTCAATAATACTCATGCATATAATATCTATCTATCAGCCTTTTAGGGTCCATTGCTGGACATAGAGCTCCCCTAATTTGCGCCAATAATACATATAACCAGAGTTTTTTTTACCAAATTATTTTTAGATACCTTGCTTTTATGAAGGATTTTTAAATGGAAGTGATTATCAAAGAAGAAGCAGTATTGTTGAAATTGCTTGCAAACAGCTTTTCGAATGCTGATAATTATATATTTATTATTAAATCACTCTCCAACTCAGTACAGCTAATATAAGAACATTTTACTGTTGATTCTGTGCAGAGAAAGATAGCAATCCCCCACTTATGTGTACCATTAAGTTGAATGCTATGAGCTTATTGACACTCATTAAGTAAAAACCATTCTTGACATGTGATTGATGGTGGAAAAATTATCATTGAAGTACTGACATATTGTTAAGAGGTTAAAATGTTTGTAATTAATTATACATGATGAGAATATTTATATGAATCCACATAGTCCTTTGGATGATCACAGATTGTATTCAATGATATTTAAATTATTTTTGGTATAATGCTTTCGTTCTGTGTACGTTTCCAGGGCGGTAAGAGCACATACGGCCGGAAGGGCAGATCGAAACGCGATGACTTTGCGGATATTGGTGCCGGCTATGATGAAAACGATTCCTTCATTGACAACACCCATGGCGTGAGTACTTATAATAAGTCAATGTTATTGTTATCTTTCACTCTCCTGCTTGAGTCAACCACTTAGATTCATGTCCTGGCTGGGATCTTGAGCCAATTCTTTCCTCTTTCTTGGCCAGGCATGCAGTAGCCATGCCAGAAATTTTATTGACGAGGTTGAGGACTTATCTTCAGCCCCCCTATACAGGACGCTCATTTGTCCTTAATTGTGCGAGAGAGTGTGACCCCCTGATGCTTCGTCTACCAAGGAATCCTTACTAATAAGAAATTATTTGCAGTATGATGAAATGGTGCCTCCAGACTGCGACACTTACTATGGTGGATTCTACATCAACTGCGGTTCGTTGGAGTTCAAGCCTATGCAGGAGGACCAGGATGCTATATCAGATGCTGAACAGCCTGCAAATAGAACTAATAAGGTAAGTTGGTGGCCTGGACTGGTGATGCAGAGTGTAGTGACAGTCAACATACACCAACATTGTGCAAACTGACCAGAGGAGGTTGGCTTGGACTGAAGATGGATTCTGTCACTTATTCATCATATATTTGATATCGGTCTTGATTTTTTAATGTATTCCTTTTGTTTGTATAATTAGATTAGTACAATGTCACTTGAAGAGTTTCTCCGTAATTTGATAAACTTAGTAACGACTTTTGAGATAAATTATGCAATAAATTAATGAAAAGGTCTAGAGTTTATGTACCTGCCACACTTACATCCCCTTTGGTTTTAACGGCAATGACCGAATGTCTGGCTATGTCAGTGAAATTCTATACAAATTTTACTTCCCGTTAATTTGTGTTGATAAGTAAATAATATACTGATATTTTGACAGTTGCTAGGCAAGACAGCCGAGAGTAATTACGAATTGTATATTACGAACGGGCGTTAATTCAGGATAGTGTCCTGATGGAGTGTGATCGGTTACAGAGACGCATATCGTCGAGCAGCAGCGAGGCGGTGTCCACCGACAGCTCCTCGGAGTCGGACAGCGGCGACGGCGACGGGGAGGGGGAGGGGGAGGCGGATGCGAAGCGCCCGCCGCCCATCGCCAACGGAGCCGTCGACTCGCATAACACTGAACACAGGAAGAAGGTATGTGGTTGTACCATCAGGTGCCGTCGCTTAAAATCACACGATACACTCACATGAAAGAGGAGAGAATCGTGGAGGGAGTTATGACTCATGATTTTTGTTAGTAATTAAGTTATTAGTCCTCATCCAGGATCAGCTTAAGAATGGTTACGATTTAGATCTGGCCCTACACCAATACATATTCGGGGTATATTGTGGGGAACTCTTTTTTATTTTTATTTATAAAATAATTTATGCGCACCTATAATAACATAAAATAAAAAATATAAAAATATTTTTTTTACATATAACTTCCTTCTGTTATAACGCATATCTTATCTTTATTAATGAAAAAAATACATAATTTCTGAGGTATTTTCATTAACAAAATATTTTGCTATGTTGGAGCTTGTTGCAAAATTGTCTACTGCATTTCTTCTTCGATTACGAGACAAGTATGACAATTCAGTATTTTTCCTACAGAAAAATAAAAAGATTGACAAAAAGAAACCTAAGAAGATCAGAAGAACAGATTCATCAGCTGCCACTTCGGGGAAACAGACTTCGGATGGTGAGTCTGATGTTTTATTAATGGGTTTAAAATAATGAAGTATTGAATTAGGAAAAAATTATGTCAGATGCCACGATGTTCTCAGTCATCTATAATAATATTCTTATGTTTAATGTGTAATCCTTATCACCAACTCGACCGGCTTCTATCATTACGTTACCCTAGTATGCCGGCATGCGATCGGTTTGAATGTCCTAAGCTAGTACCATGTAACTCAGTGCAACATAATGTCGTGTTCCAGACAACGCTCACCACGGCGACGGCGAGAGCGCAGACTCTAGAACGTCTCAGTCGGATTCTCTGACGTCGAAGCCGGCGCCCAGTTCCGAGAACGCCATCACATCGGACAGCTCACGGTAACCGCACACTGACACTCCCCTATATAGTAACTCAATGTCGGTAAATTATTCAAGATAATGGACAGATTGTTCTAAACTTCCATTGAAGTGGTTAGAAGTACACTTATTTGTCCATATAGTTGCTGACTTTTGTTAAAATTAATAATTTAGAAAAAGGGCATAAACGGAGCCAAACTTGTAATAATATTATTTATATAGTTCCATCATTTTGGATACTTGCAAAAAAACGAAGAATGTAATAGTTTTACGGGGTGGCGACTTTCCAGTGACGCGGAGCCGAAAGCGGAGGTGATCCTGCCGGCGCCCGTGCTGCAGGTGCTGGAGGAGCTGGAGGCGGCGGTGGCCCGGCAGCTGGCCGAGCAGCCCACCGCGCAGGCCGCCCAGCTGCACACCGCCCACGAACATGCTCTACTCAGGTGGGTTTGCATTCTCTTACTAATATTTACTACCGAGGCTGTTAACCAAGCAGTGATAGCCTAGTATTTCGAACGTGGGAGCGTGAGTTTGAATCCCGCGCCCACCTCTAATTTTCAAAAAGATATGTGGGTATTACAAGTTAACTATCACAAAAAATTTGGCTTCGAGTTAATCAGACATATGTGAAATTGACTTTAAATCAGATTGATGCTTACGAAGTTTTCACTTCAAAAAATGTACAATGATTTCGTAACGTTCTGTGACTGCAGGATAGAGCGGGTGCTGTCCAAGTGCTGCACGGACAGCCGGTCGCAGCGCGCGGCGTGGCAGCGCGTGGCGCGCGCGCTGCGCACCACCCGCGGCAAGGTGCTGGCCACCGTCCGCGCGCACACCCGCCCCGACACTGTCCACGAGAGGCCGGACACCGACACCAGTGAGTACCCCATCTCACTAATTTTGCTTTTGATGTATTAATTGCCTGATATTTATTTGTCATACAAGAGCAATGATATGCATGTATCGGCTGCAGGAGGTGCTTAGTACGTCATAAAATAATAATAATATGACACTTTAAATGTTTTATTTCATTTAGCATAGGTCATTGAGTTCGTGAATAATTGTGATACTGGCAATTAATTACTTATTCTGTCAACATGGGTTTTAGTCGGGTTGACTGGAAAATAAAAAAGATAAAAGAAAAAGAAGATGGTTGTGCTACATAATATTGAAAAATGTAAATAATTTTCTATCTTATGATCATTAACACATTCAAAGTTGTTATTATCAAAATAGTTTTATTTGTTGGCTCGGCTTTGAACCTAGTTACCTATCTATACAAATATTATAATTGCGAAAGTGCGTTTGTTTACTTGCATGTTATCTTTCACGGGTCAACGGAGTCATTATGATATGATTATTTGTGTGGAGATAATTGGGCGGCTGGGCATTGCCATAGGCTACTTTTTAACGGCAAAATTCATGTCGTTTCTTTGGCAAATTACATTGCAATATATATTTCAGATAAATCAAAGAAAGTGTTTATCAACAAAGCGTTCTCTGGCAACAATAGAAAAGAATTTACGACCACTTTATTGCTATTTTATTTTTCTACGCGGGTGTAGGCTCGTAACATCTGGATGTTCCCCTTTAGGTGATACTATCAGTAGTATCCACATTTGTATGTGAAGGAAAAAGTGACCTCACCATTTTAAGAGCAATGCACGCACACAGGAGTCTGAATCTTAATAAATTGCTCATGTACGCTATCTAGAGTTTGCTTTGGTGCTTAATATCAAATAGTCATGAATGAAGATTTCAGAATTAACAACCTTTCTTCATCTATCTTCATCATTAACGTAACCACAGCCGTCCCAGTTCTGGGCTCACGTCTCCTCTCACAATGTGATGGGCAGCGGCTATAGTCCACCACGGTGACCAAGCCCCGATTGGATTTCATACATCTTTGAGAACATTATGGAGAAATCTCAGGTGTGCAGGTTTCCTCGAGATGTTTTCCTTCACTGGAACAAGTGATAATTAACTTGTGGAAGGTCTTTATTAATTATTGTAAGGGTAACTTAAATATTCCAGCTTCAACGTCCACTGTTTCGAGTTCACACCCGCCCGCGTCAACGCCGGTGACGTCAGCGCACACGGTGGCGCCCTCCGTCAACAAGCGGAAACCGGTGGAGTGTCTGGAGGAGCTCGACGCCCACCGGTTGACTCCCGAGGAGAAGGAGGCGAAGATCGTTGAGACGTTACAAATGTTGAGATTGTTGATACAGGAGCGGAAACCTGATATGATCGCCACCTATAACACTGAGTGTAAACGGGTGCAGGAGGAGAGGTTAGCGTTTGATCTTTTAACATCCTTTTATATAAATCATAGGACCGTTTATATAAGACCAAATATCATGTTATGTGTGTAATAATTGTCTTACAGTGATTCTGTTTCGGTTCGAAGTGTGTTTAGTGTGTTGCCAGTTATATTTACTCAACTTAGTTTGGGACATATTACAAATGATTACTTTTATTTATATTCTAGTTCTAACGACATGAATAATTGACAAATGGATATTTAAGCCAACTAAAAATAAAATATAATATTTATAAAATACAAATAAAGATGTAATGTGTATATAATTTTTCTACAGTCATCATAATAATGTATTATTAACGATTTTATAAAGGTATCCAATTAGAGTCCGAGTAATCTCATTATGACTCAATACAATTGTGTCTGAATACCTCTTGCATTTAAGATGTTTATATGTAAGTTGATGTTCATCTCTATATGATTACAGAAAGAAACTCCAGACACAGTCAGACGGAGGTCCACATATAGAAAAGCGGTTACCCAAACGACGGTTTCCCTGGTGTCCTCTCAGCTGCGCTCTGCTCTCGCGGTTGGCCAAGCTGGCCGGGGGTAAGGAGGCCGCGGCCACACTACTGGCAACTAGAGCCCTGCCGCTGTTCCCCAGCGGGTTCGTCAGGATGCCCACGCTTTTACGGCAGGCCAAGTAAGTTGTGGAAAATATTTTAGGTGGCGTTTAACAGGTCTTAGTTTTTTGGATAGCCTTGTTAGTTAATAGGTTTGCAGTATCGCTAATAAGACGCGACAATTTCAAGCACCATCGAAGGTTCTAATTTGGATGCCTTTTGGCCGTAGACGATGTCCTCGAGTAGGATAATATAAAAGCTTCTTGTTTCTTCTCTATCATTGACTATTTCTTCAAATTGATGATACATAGCGATATTTTATGACGAATTTATTTTGAAATTTCAGTTTGAGTAAAGAAATCAAGGCGTCGGATTTGAAGAGACCGCGTATAAACCCCGTTTCGCACCCTACAGGGATTCCTATACAACCGAGCTTCACCGAGCCTATACAGTTCCCCAGTTCACTGACTGTTACAACAACTACGAAAGCAGCGGAGAAGAGTGATGCAGACGATTCAAAATACAAATTAAATCCGGAAGCCGTGTTTGGATCCATAATAAACTCATATACGTTAAATAAAGAGGGCGAGAAGCCAGAGGAGAGGAAAAAAGAGATATCCGACAAAAGTAAAGACGAAGTATACATTCCTCCAAACATTGGCAGCATTACGATAACACCAGTTTTGAGTAGTCAAAAGACTGATAGGAAACTTAATAACTCATCATTGACCTTAGAGAAAACTAAAGAATCAATCATTAGGATTAAATCACCCGCTGCACTAAACAATTCCACTGTACCATTAGATAAGCCAAAAGAATCGCTCATAAGAATCAAATCACCAGCAGCGTTGAACGAAATGGCAAAGAAAGAGAAGGAGAAATTGAAGAAGTTGGAAAAAATCAATACGGTCAAGGACAAAGCAATAACGTCACCGTTACACATTGACACAAGTTACCAGTCTAGTAAGAAGGATCTTAGTCCTAAGCTTCGAATAGAAGAAATCAATCCGAAGCAGATCGAAGCCATGAGATTGGTAGAGAACAACATCCCTCGGCCTGCCCTCATAGCGGTACACAATTCTCCCACGTTCGCGAAGCCGGACAAGCGACCGCCCGAAGTCAAGAAGAAAAAGGAGATAGTGATAGTGTCTGACTTGGACCCTCTAGGAGACAACCAGCAGGACGCAGTGGCGGTGGACGACAGCAGTAGTGACGTAGAAGTTATAGAGGATAAGGACAGTAGTGAATGTGTAAGTGATAGTCGGAATGATATAGTGCCTTCCAAGGACAAAGTGAGTGATGGACTTAAAGCGGATAGTGTTAAACAGAGGAGTTTAAATCTTACCAAGGACAGAGAGTGTCAGAAAAAGGGTGAACAACTCGACGAGGAGACCAAGGAGCTGTTTGATATCGTCAAGGCCAACTTGAGTGAGCTGGAGGTGAGTTTGTAACATAAATTATGTAAAAATTGACAAGTTTTATAATCATAACTAGGTGTTCTAAATAAAAGAGTTTGGATTATATATACTGAATAAGTGTAATTAAATGTATTACTTAATGATATCAAGAGGGCTGACAATACTGAAACCAATTCCATGTTACCAAATAAGAGTGTCATATTTGGCAGAAACTGGTGCCCCAGTCTGGTGGTATGGATTGGTTGCACTGACTGTCATTGTGTCACTTGTGTTCCTTGTCTGTTCAGTTGTGACATGGATGTCTTAAAGTTAAGGGTGCATAGACTTAACTATGTTGCCAACTCACCATAAAGTAGGATTTTTGGCAAGTATTGATTTATAGTAAGTCCAAAAAAGAAAGTTAAATGAGATATCCATCTAATCCAAGTGTTATCTTCTCCTAACTTACGCTACTCTACGTGGTCCTGAGGTAATTAATAGTACAATATATGAAGTATACAAGTCCACTTACATGAAGATTTCTGTTCCCTTTACAACCGTATGTTGTATACATAATGGGCAGAATCTGTAAATTTTGTTAGATTAGTAACATTAATATTTTCGGCAACTTTGATGGAACTGCTCATAATCGATAAAAATATTCAGCTATATATTACAACGACAAACATAACAGACGATTCGTCCTCTCAGCAACGAGTTTGCGATTGGTTTGATAACAATCTTAATTAAACCTAAATAAAACGTAGGAAATGAAAACAATTGCAGACGCCACATTTCCACTCACTCACGTCAGTCGACGCTCATCCTTACCGTGTATAAGTTATGAGATAAAATCAAATGACAAATTTCATTTTATTCCAGCATTCACAGGAGCCAACAAAGTCAAACTCTTACGGCGATTCAGTGATTAACAGTGGTGAGTTCGTGTTACTGTTACTTATTCCACTAGCATAACCCGTAAACTATTACAGTATGTTACTATGGGAAATTTATTGCAATGTTTTTGAAGGATATGGTTTTTTCAATCAGCTAAGCACGAGATGTCTTCCAAGGAAACGTTCAACCAGAGAACCACATTATTCGGCAAGACTTTTGTAAGTTGCCTCCGTTACCATCACCCCACCTGGTTTAGGATGACCTCCCTCTGTACAGCCTAATCATAGCCGCACGCGATCAGTTGTATTGGTATAATTTTAATTGAAATCCACTGCTTAAAATATAAAAAAATTATGTGTCGAACTTATTATTTATGACTTTTTCCAAATACAAAAAAGATGTTTCATTGGTATTGGTAACCTGAATATTATTATTGAAATCCGTTGTATTTGATTCAAAATTTATAATATTTCATTCTAAACAAACAATAGATCGTTGACGTCAATTAAGCATTAAGATTCACAAACAGTGGTAAATTGACCAATACAGTTGTTCGTGTACAGTGCCCCGCACTGATCTACACTCGATCATACTGCACTTAGCTGTGTTGCCATGTTTACTTTGTGCAATTTCATATTTTTGTGTTTACATAGCTAACTGGAACTAGGTACGTGTAAAGCTCTCTTCGTTTACACCGAATGGCAACATATTCGCACCCCTTCCGATGTATATCATGTGGCACAGACTATCTCGCTTTGGGAACGGAACTCATAACCATATCGAGCTTATTGGCATATATATTTACGCGAAGCGAATCTTTCACCGTATTTTATAACATGATGTTCATTACGTTGACATTAATTATAACTCATGCTCTGAATAAAGTTCGTAACTATCTCGAATTGCAATATGTAAGTTCGGTATATATAGAATAGTTATATGTGGAATTGTTATGTTATTATAAATTCGTTATATAGCGGTTTATCTTAAACGTTTCGAACACACGTCCCCCATGTAGTATTCTATGTAAATTTCATATCAATACAAATTAGCAGCCTTATAAGGTTGATAATATATTGTTCATCGCTTATCGCTGACGCTTGTAGCGTCGAGCGAATTCGCTTTGAGCGTTGCGGTTCGAGCTACTCGGATTACTACAGTGCGTACATTATGAACTGACGAGTCGATATTTAATGCCTTCGCAAGCTTCCTACCTGCATGAACCCCCGTTGTCGTGACGACAAACGGCTTGACGCTCTGATGCTATCATGTCCCCTCCTTGCCGCCACTCAATACTTCTTTTTATATGTGTGACCCCGTATACTACACGCTACGTGGCTTCTCTGTGCTATGAGACTATAGTAGACTTAACACGTTTACAGCTCAAATAAATTAATTGTCTTTTTGGAGCTCGAATACTATCGTGTTTACAGTAATAAAACAAATGGAATCAGTAATATTATGATTTATTAATTATAAGTTCTCCTTTTAATTTGAATGTTTCACATCTGCCGGGCGTCTCTTGATTGCTATTTTTTTTGTTTGATCGCGATAATTCTTTACCCAAATAGTTTTTTTTTTTCAATGACAGAGATGAGAGATATTAACATAATTATATTTAAAATATGGGAGTTCAAATTCTTCTGTATGAAGAGAAAATGTTATGAAAGCAAACTGGATTAAATACTTGAAATAGGCAAAAGACCTTCGTCTACAAATAAATTTATAGTGTTATTATAATTTTAATTGATAATGTCGATCGTTTTACCGAATAGATTGGATGTAGTATCCATTCACGCGGCAACTATAAGTTGCGTTATTTTGACGTTTGCGGTCGACGTTCAATCGAATGAACGATGAACGCCGGAAATGTTTTTGCGTTTCCATACACTTTCTGTTGTCACTGCGGTTGAGCGTCAGTTGCATTCCTTAAAATAACGGAAGATTAGTGTCCAATATTATATATTTCATTTATTTAATAATTCAATTAACAAAAGTTCGTACTCGTTAGTCCATAATACGCGCTTTAACGAATATTCACTATACGATGTCTTTTCTCTCGGTTCAGCTCTGTATTAGGCAGACACATACAAGCACGTATAGCATGTTCAACTTTTAGTAGACCAAAGTAAGGAATCTACAAACACAGCTCACAGATAAGGCCCAAGTAACAGGAAACACTAAATAATATTATTTGTTTCTACTCTTTCGAATTCAATAAACGTACGCATTTGTCCCATTCTAACGTCGCTCTTTTGTTATCAAATGTCAGTATATAAATTAGCAATTATTAGTCGTCAACTTAACTAAAACGAGTGAACACGTGAGGCCGTACAGTGATGATTATGTATACCTATTCTATCACCCATCAACCATGCTTTTTGTCCATTAGATTTTGATTCGTATTGAGTACTCGATGTGCACTCATTGTCTCCATGCATTTCAATAGTATTAGCCAACCGGCGTGACTTAGAATACAGACCCCAAACCCATGCCGGCATACCAGGGTATTATCGTAAAAGGTCACATAAGCCAGCCCACTTAGTGGTAAAACTACAGAAGGATTATGTTATTAATATTATAATTAATTAATTAATATCCGTGCTGGTAACTATCTTTCGGTGAAGCTTGCCTGGCTAGCTACCACCCTCGCTACAGACAGCCGCAAAATGACTCGTCGTATTCCGGCTGAGGACCAGAGAGTCCGTTCTTTCTTTTTCCCTTCTTCATCGGTTGCCTTGGGAGTTGTCGATGTCCACGGCTAGCAGCAGCCACTTACCATCAGGTGGAACGTCAACTCGTTTGTCGGCTACTTACGGAGAAAACGTTGTCGTATCGACATTCAATGCTAATGGTCGTTTCCGTTGTTTCCATGGGTGACCAGGTGGTGAAACGTGCGGCGTGACGTCACCAGGTACTGCATCACACTATATAGTTTAGCGTGGAGTTGCTGTACATACTAACGTCAGGTACCTCCGGGCCCAGTGATGAAGTGTATACAAAATTATAAAGGGCTTAAATCGTAATCCCAATAAATTAATGAATCACCCGTCGTACTTACGAATATATTATTATATACAATTCTTGTATGAATACCCTAGCGGGAACAACAGTTAATGGCATCCGCTACTCCTCGAGTACAACACAATTGATTTAGTTTAATTAGGTTGACACCAGGTGGCGCTGGTAGTCACTTCGCGTGTGTCAATATTTTAATATTAGAATGTACGTCATGTATAAGGTCAGCTTTGTATTATTTAAAAGCATAAATGTCAGAATTTAAATCAGAAATGCAATAGCGGTAGGACCGTTCGAAGTTAATTGTATCGAGGGTGTAGTTGCGTTATTTATTGAACATTACGATTCTGGCGACGAAACAGTACGTCTACATCGACTATGAGGACTTATATTGCAAGTTGCACACCTGGAAGTGGGATTACTAAATTTATTAGTTAACTAACTTTTTTTAGTTACTAACTACTAAGAAATAACGACATAATTGTAAATATTTTTAAACCTACAACTCGAAACATTCGATCGTTGGTTGGATGATTTTGTTG
>DWPA01002993.1:0-14820 GCA_018251375.1 Calpodes ethlius
AGGCCACTAAATAATGCTACAATTTGTCAATATTATTTAAATTCGTTTGTGAATTTACATTGACATTATCCTTGTGCGAATACTAGTGCGGCGTGTGTTACGTGGCCCAGTTATAATAGGAGAGGTACTGCAACATTGAACAAATCACTTAATAGAGATTGAGTCATGAAAAGCATTTCAATAAATAGTTTTCCTGTTTTACTTATGAGGCCTAAACATTAGCTGATTCAGTAGCAGTGGAGTTAAGGCTGGTAAGATGCGAAAAAACATGTTAAAAATCAGCCTCACATATGAACCATAATAAAAAAGTTAAATATAAAGTCATTTAATATTCCCTGAAAAATATGCAGTTCTATAGTTATACTTTTAATGTAAAAAATAAATCCGTCGGTAGCTATTTTAACGGGAATAGAACGTCAGTTTGTGTTTTGAAGATTTAGTCAATTCACATTATTTTATACTTTAAAATTTCAATAGATGGCACCACCAATTACTTTTGCAACGAATGTTTCTGAAAGTGATATCTTGGATTTTTTTGATCCAAGAGGAATGACTTGTTCGTCTTGGAGGTAACACATAGTAAATAAAAACTGGTATGGACAATAGTAGGTACTTGTACATACAAAATCCAGTAAGTTCATTATTGTGAAGCTGCGGGCGTTGTCGTGCAGTACAGAGTAGAGTTATGCCTCCACGGATGTCAACATCGATACCGTGTAGGCCAATAAAAATATATAAAATGTGCGTTCTAGACATTCATCTTTTCCTGTATTTGTTGTGAAGACACTCGTACAGTTGTACATAGTACCACCTGATTCTCTGCTTAAATTTAGTTGCTTTTATAGTTTGGTTTGAAACTTTGTTGATGCTAGTGACATCTTAAAACGTTATAGTTACAAGTGGAACGCCTTATTCTGTCATGATTCTATCCTTTGCTATTCAAAGGAAAGAAATATTACAAGCAATCTTCTTTTAGCAGATTGTACATTAAACCTTCCGTAGTTTTCAGTTTAGTTACATGAAAGGTGCACATAAACTTAAAGATTTTGATTGCTTGTATCTACGTTCCCCTCGAGCTATAAAAAGATTAAAGTATTTTTAACTTTTATACCGGTGACCCAGTTCCCAATTTCTCGTTATTAACGCTCATGTCGTATGTCCGGGTGTTTTTGTTGTGTTTCGAAGTTAATAACAATTCAACGAAGAGATCATTAGGATCTTATATTTGTTCTTCATACTTAATTTATCAATCACATTAAAAAGATAAAACCATAAAGGGATAGAATGAAATGATTGTACAATTTCATGAAACGCTTAATTGTCATTATACAAAATGTGTAGGTATTCCCTGTGCGTAGATCAATTAGTATGTTATTACTTTGGTCCATAAATGTCCTTATTTAATATGGGATTGCGCTCTCCCGTAGGCCAAAACTACTGATTTGCCCTGTCCCAACAGTTTTGAACAGTTATCAAGCAAATGTAATACGACTTGTAACTGAACTGGAAATACAGTGGGTATGTTACCAGTTTCCTGTCTTATATATGAGTAGCTGACGAGCTTTAGTGTTGTTGATGGTCCATGGGGGGCGATGACCACTTATCGACAGATGGATCGCTTGTGTAGGTTCTACACAAGAAAGTAATCGAAATCTATTTGTTAACAAATTACGTTTCGGTTCCAGCTCGAAGCGTCAGCGACGTGCAGTCGGCGGTGGAGCGCATCTTTCCGCTGGTGTACGAGTTCCGCAAGATCCGGTCGGCGGCGGACGAGGAGCTGCTGCGGCAGCGGCGTGCGGCCCGCGCGCCCGCGCCGCCCGTGCCGACCGCGCCGCGCCCCGACCCCATGCACCTCGTCACGCTCTCGGACGACGACGCCGACGCCTGGGAATGACGCCGCCGACGCCCGCCCCATACCAACTGCAACTCTGTTTGGCATACGGCGACATCTGTCGGTTGTTAACTTTAGTGCGATCGCGTGTGAATTGTCGGCGAGCTCCTTTCGGTTCATGCCAAAGATATTTATTAGAGGAGGTGCTTCGCGCTTGTCGACCGAGCGACGCCCGCCGGGCGCTGCGCTTGCTGCGACTCGTTCTACGAATGTATCGATTTCGTGACGCTCCTGTGACCTCTTATACTAGTATGCGTAGGTGACGGCGATTCGTTTGTCGATACCGAATTGTCGTGAATGGAAGATAAGTTGAGAATAAATCTCGATACCGATACTCAGTCTCGTTTTTCATTTGCCGTTATGATTGATGAATATGTAGTGATAATAGTGTTCACAATAATGATTTGTTCTAAGAAAATGACGACTGAATGATTAGTTAGATGTTAGAGATTGTAAATACGAAAGCTTAGACATTATACATTTCATTAAAACATGTTTGTTTCATTGCATACTTTATTGTCGTTTTTAAGTTCAAACTCTGTATCAAAGTGCTAGAGTGGAACATGGTGTGGTATAATTAATAAACATTACGAACTTGTCACAGCATTGGCCATCGCTACGTATCCATCCATACGTATCTCACGAATTATTATACACAGGTGTTGTATTAAGAATGCCATATCTGTGTCCTAAGTCTTTGAGGCGTTAAAAAGAACATCGCACAGATGTCACTAACAGTTGATTCGGTAGTTAACACATTACTGAGAAATATTTTTTATACAACCCATTAATAAAGACAAATTTTAATGTTTATTTGGACGCAGTCATAAACTTAAGTACAGATGTGGCAGGACCATTACACATTTTCATTGGACGTATTCGCTTCCGTATGAGATAACAGGATATATTGAGTGCCAATGCCCGCTTATGAACTCTGTACTCCATTATCGCCGGCGCTACACGGTGACGTTAATATTATATTGTCACTGGATCATCTCACTTGACCACTAAAACTGAACGTAGTTAATTCAGAGATAACTATAAATGTATTCGAATTCTATCACAGTAAACACAGATTAATGTTATAAACATTTCAGTCAGATTTATAAACTTTTATTTTTTGTAATTGATTTGCAATTTGCCATATCGGCCTTTACGGATACACGTGGACTGAGGTTTTATAAGGTGATTCATAAATATTGTTTTGTGTATTGACCTAACCAAGGTGTCTTTAAACAAGATACAAGATGTTAAGTATATGTAAAATATGTAGCATATTGAGGCTTACACACTCATACCCACCGGCGGATCACTCAAGCGGATGGCCCACCAATAAACTTCACTATCACTCACGATCCGAGGACAAAATGATATTTGTTATATAAATCCAAGTATCTGCCTCGGCCGGGATTTATATTCGGAGCCCATTTACATTTATCATTACATTATATCCAAAATCTATATACTTCAATTTTGAAGTGAACATTGCGAAGCTTTGAAGTATATTGGAGTACACAGTTAATAAATAGAAGATGGAACGCTCCAATGCTGAAAATCTAGTTGAAAAAACTGAAACGCGTATTCATCAGAGCCTGAATATCATCTAAGACCAGAATTCTCAGGACATTAAACGAGCCCAAATTCAATCGAGTTGTGGCCTTTCATATCAGAGTTGATATGGTCATCAGAGCATCATTATATTGCATTTTCATCCAAGTTACATTTTTGTACAAATTTTAGCTCAATCGGAGACTGGAATGTTGGTCAAATTTAACTTACAATATTTGATCCTAGGCATACCGGACAGATGAAACTTAAAATAAAAGCTTACAACAGTTAAAAAGAAATGGATTGCACCCAACTATGGCTAAGTTAACATGAAGCTAATATTTCAGCTTCAGGCCGTATGGATTTTGTGCTCCTGCAGAATTTCTGAACTAATCACAATTCAACAAATCAGGCATCAAGGGAACCATCTTGTGTTCCGCTGGTTTCATAGGTAAGATGACATCAGGTGCCTTGTGACATCGCATAAAGTTTATAACGGCTCTCTAGTCATAAATAAATAATAATGGTACGTACTTATTAGCAAATTTCAAATACACAAAACAAAGTTTTAGTTTTTTACACTTAAGTATAACTTGTTTAAAGATATTTATTTAGACTTGCGGCTTCGTTACTTATCACAATTAGAAGAATACAATTGCACAATAGAGAAGAGCTATTTAAAATGGAAGCGCAAAATTGACACAATTTGAATTCCATTTGTTGTGAAGTTAGGAGTCCGAGTCGTGGGTGTCGTATTCATCGCTGGTGTAGCGGGGGTGGGGCGCCCGGCGAGGCAGGGGGGGTACCCTGTGCGAAGGTCGCTTGGCGGGCGGCGTACGGATATACGAACTTAGGTCCACCACTGCTAGCCTTGGCGTTCGAACTGCTGTGCCTGCCAATTTACAGTATGAACATAAATTTGCTACTTCAATACTTACTAAATATTTAGCATGCGTATGCAAATTAATAATGGAAATACAAAAAATGTTATTAGCCATCAGTTAGAAATCTGCGTCGATTCTAAATAATCGACCGAGTGAAGCAACTGCGAACATGGTCGATAATCAGATGGATTTTGTGGTATGTGATTAGTCGCTAGTGGGAAACATTTCTTGTGCTCTTCCTTCTTTGGGGGGGGCACGTACCATAATCTGTCCTGGCTAGTATTAGATATCAGTCATTAAGTAACGCTTTAGGGTACGTGCAACCTTTAAATCGATTTGCCATGTAACCTATATTTTGTTATAATTAAAGCGATTCTAAACTTAGGATATTTGAGCAAAAACCTTTAATAGCAGGCAAGACATTGTCAGTGGGTTGCACAGTCTTAGGTCTTGCTCGCAGGGTGCCGTGTCGCGCGGTACGCGGGGGGAGAGCGCGGAACAACAGCGGCGGCGAAGCCGGTAGCTGCGGCTCTACCACTCGAGCCGCTAATACACGCCGTTCGGGTGATGAACTCGGTGATCTGCAATAATAACGAGTAATAAATGTGATAGTTGGCCAACATATAGGGCGCCCAGATGGAATCCTTTTCGATAATAAACTACTAGCACCAGCGCCGCCTGCTGATACGCATATAAATCAGAGCAATGCGTCAACTGTCCAAGAAGGAGTAAGGAAAAAGATGAAATAACTGGTTTCGAAGCCCCGAGCCGGAATATGACACTGTAATCCTTGACGGCTGACTCAAGCAAGGGGTAGAAGCCAGCTAGATAAGCTTAACAGAAGATTTAAGTAATCATTATTTAAAAGTAATCGTTAAATAAAGCCATATCACTAATCGAGACGCTTTTTACTAAACCCTTGTATGTATGTAGTACCCTAGCATGAGATGAGGATCAGTTTTCCATACCATTACGTAGGCAATACCTTTTTATATGAATATAGATAAGTTTTTTAAAGGTCACGAAAGGCATTCTCACCTTTCCCTTTCATAGACCGGGCGCCTGCGACGTCTCCTTCCTCGTGCGTCTTTTTTCTTGCTGGCGCTAATTCGCGGCGGTATCACGGCTATATGCCGGTAATAGTCGCACAGTGCTTTAGCTAGAGATCTTCCTACTTTGGCATCTTATTGTTTTGAGTTACAGAAATCATTCATAAAATATTTATTAAGTAAATAAAAGCGATTATAGATAGGTATATATGTAAATAGTTCTTGATTTTAGGTAAAGTCATCCAACAATGATTCATTATTTAATATTAAGCGAAAAACTATTCATTTTATTTGTTTTTGTCTACACCACAGTACTATTACTTTTTTTTCTTGAATGCTGTATGAACTGTATTACAGCCATTACTTAATTCCTCATATTGATAATATGTTAAAATAAATTGGACGTAGTTAAGGTAAAATTGTTATATTAAAATAACAAGACTATAGATTGTTTTTAAATTTCGCTTAAATATTTCAGTAGGAAAAACATACCATGCAGCTTGAATATTTTGTGAGATGCCTTTTGTGGTGTAACTAAAAAAACGGTTTATGTGAGTTGAATCCATTTTGGATAATTACGTCCAATTCTATATCTTTCTTAAACTTTCATTTTGCAAATATTTTCATATCAACTTGAAAACTATTTTATTGTAATACGAATTATTCGCTATAACCGATAAAAATTAAAATAGGATACATGCATCCTCAGTGTAATGCAGATAAGGTCCTTTGGTGGTAAGTCTGCGGCCGCCCAACGACACGAGCAGGCTGTATCCGTCGACGGCGCCGGTGGGCAGCGCGCGGCGTGCGGCGCCACTCAGTAGACCGTCCGCGTTGTAGAGGCAGGTGTCCGCTTGCCACGCCTCGATGCGCGCACCGAGAAACTTCGGCAACACTGCATGACGCTCAAACCTTATAAGTTGAATTTAAAAAAATATATTATAATACTCTGTGTTGCTATGCCCGGCAAGACCCAAGTCCAAGGCCAATATGTTAATAATATTGTATCGAAGTTAGAACTGGACTGGGTATACCACAGTGCAATATGTCTCTTATAGTAAGTATGTAACAGGGTTTAGAACCTTACAACATTAATTTCATATGTGATTACGTAGTGTAATTACGAACCTGTAAACATCGTCGTACGAATTTCCTCGAACGAATACACCTCCATGACTTACGTCTGCGTGGATGTCAATAATGAAATCCAACTGCAGCGTCTGTAACATTATTACGTACGTATATTCTATAAACACTCAACTTTCCAATTTTGTCTGTTTACTTATATTATGATTATATACTGAGACGACTTACAAGTTGACTGATTCTTTAGTAATATCATTAATGAACGCAGAATCATTTTCAAGATGAAGAATAAAGGTTCATAAGTCTTATTGATTTAGGTTTAAATGAATATCTCTCTGCTGTCATATATATAGGCAATAGAGATGAAGTGTGAAGAAAAAATTTAAAAAATAATAGTTTATAAAATATACCTTCTCAGATGTAATTTTCGTGATATGGTCATTAATGGCTACGAGGGCAGGGTGAGCGAAGCTGGTCGCTCGGTTCCAGGAGCGGTTGAGGTCAGAACCCAGGAGGTCGGACCGATAGTTGCCCAAAAACACACCGTCGGGGTTCACCATCGGCACTACCTGTTTGGTTGACTGGAGATATATTAATGCCCTATGATCTCTGGTCCCAAAACTTGTATTTGCGTCCTCCCTCCCAAACCAGCTGTAAAGCTAATAAGATCGTAAGCCGTATGTTAAGAATAATCAATAAAGTTATCGTTTTGATAACAAAAAAACGAACACAATGTTACTAACCTGTATAATTATTCCATTCCGCAACGCACAAGCTTTTTCGGAAGAACTTCCTAGATAATCCAGAAGACCTAAAATGAAACGGGGCATCTCAATTCATAGTACCTCGGTAGAATCATATTGATAACTGACACTTTGGTTTCTAATATCCCCACAAACCTTGACATACAAAAGAAGCCGGAGGTTGGCCGCCGTGTGTCCGCGCCAATACGAGCACGACTCGTTTCTTGGCCTCTTCTATTTTACCCTTCGCAGAGTTATGTTCCTCCTTATTTTCCTTATCTTTGAAACTTAAGTCGCCAATTGTTATCAGATCTATACGACGTTTTTGCTAAAAGAAAGAATATGGAGAATGAATAGATTACTATTGATATTTGTTTATAATGTGACGACCTTTTAGCTTAGTTGGCACTGACCCTGCCGGGTGAGAGGTTGTGGGTTCAAATTCTGGCGGTTACGACATTAACGTGACAGATAAACGATAAAACGTATGTATATTTTTATACCACTACTTGTTAAGTCGTAACTTCAATACTTATTCGGTAAAATGGGGCTTGTTTTCATGTGATGAAGTTTTTAATACGTTTGGAAATATGTACAGTATAAATAGCAAAGATGCACTGCTTATTCGGCTTAATAAATCCTAAAGAAACCTATGGGTGAACATTAATCACCATTTTGCCTTTGCTTTTTCTTTGATTTTAATTGAATATTTTAATCTTATAATACAAACTGTGTAACCTACTGTAGTTTTAGCAATTTCTTCTCTAACTGCGAAGGCTGTTGATCGTTTCTCCCATACAGCCAGATATTTCTGAAGCCTCGAATAAGAGTAAGGAGCAGCAGCCGCAAACTGATACACGTCCTCCTCCCGATCGAACCCAAACGCGAGACTGAGGATCTTGCGACCACGATGAACCAACGAGCGGTGGTAGAAAAGCAGACGTCTCGGAACTCGCTGCCTGCATATAAGAGTGGACCATGAATTTGTGGAGCTTTTGAGGATTCCCTCGTCTGAGGCCAACCCTAAGAGAAATATGTGCCTACTATTGTTTATAATTTTAACTGACAATATGTCAGTAAATATTTACTTATGTAAGTATTGTTTCTCTATAAGGGAAATTGTAATTCTTTTGAGAAATAAAACTCTTAAACCACAAACCAGACATACTCCCCCCCTCCGAGCAAAAAATCCGATTAGCCTAGATTTGTTATTCTCGACTTTCTCGTATTACAGAATTATAACATAATGGAAGCAGCCGACCATTTATGTGCAATTAAAAACCGACGTGAACTTCCTGAGGGTGACGTTTGAATAATCAACTTGAAGCAGAAACCAGAGAATAATAATATGAAGCACACACGCACTACAGTTTCATTCGCTATAAGCGCCATTTATAAGCGTCGAAATAAGGATGTACTTATACTAATAATATGGGAAATAAGTACTACTTACAATTTGCAATACAATTTCAATGAAATTGTGAAATTTAATAAGGTTGAACATAATACATACAGAACACGTTCAAACGGCGACTATGTGACTTGATGTTCGACCTACGCGCAACGTTGGATCATGCACATGCATACACTATGTGAACAGTGTTTGCGGTTTCATATACTTGTGAAAAATTATGCAATAAAAAAAAAATTATCACAGTAATTTTAAAGTCAAAGTTTGATTACGTTGACTGATATGTGTTTCCTGGCGTTTTTTGTGCGACTTACCATTTTTGTCGCGATGTGGACCGCACTAGAGGTGTCATCTCTTCGTTATAAAGTGTGAATTCTTTGCCCAGGTTCACTATGTTAAATATAACTCGCTGAAAATCAACCAAAATACAAATGATCTACATTTTTTACAATAATAAGATGAGTGTTATGTTCAAGAACAAATATTTGTGACTTGTTAACGAAAAATGATAATGAGGCCGACAAACTGCATTTATTATTATTAAAACAGTATTAATTACTTATCAAATTGGGGTAAGTTATTAATTTGATTAATTAAATTTAATGGAAGTAACTGGTGAAACGTATGAATAACTAATTATAAATTTCATCTCGCTCCTCAAGCTTAATTATTTGTAGAGCCATACATTTCCATTTTAAGTATTTTAAACGTGTATGAACATACATGCGTTATATAAATATTATAGCTAAAATAACCAAGACATGATACTTTCTCGCAATGTTAACATATCTAAAACGGATTCATAGACTATTTGTCTATTAGTGACTGCTTTATGTACATATTGATTTGTATTTATTAGTTTTATTTTACGAAAATTTGTCTTAAAACTATAAGTCCTTAAGTTACTTTAAGCTATAACAAAGTTTAGTATTAATATGAATCAACAAAAGAAGGCATGATATTTGCTTACTTGGTCCTGCTTCACATTTTCCACGGTAAAGTTGAACCAGAACCGGGAGCGCGGTCGGCAGGTGTCCGGCCGTACGTACAGATCGTACTCCAGCTCGGTGATGTGGTCGGCGCGGCCCAGGTTGCCGCACTCGAAGGCCGCGTCGAAGCAAAGATGACCGCGCTTCGCCTTCCCACTGTGTCCCGGAGGTCGCACTATTAAACGATTCAAATTACCCAACCCACCTTCTCCGTCGCTTTCTTCACTGTCTGTTTAAAAATAAAAGATAAGAAAATTCAGTCTCATTTTAAACTTGATAAGGTTATTTTTTCAATAACGCGGTTAGTAATTTTCTTAGAGTTAAATTAAAATACCGTTAGGATTTCGAACATAAATAGTAGTGTGTTCCAGATCGTCCACATTGGCAGCCATCGCCTGTACCGATCGGATTACACTACGTCTTCCTCGAGGCGAGAAGCTACAAAGACCCTATACCTCTAGGCTATACAAACAAAAATAGATTAAGAGTTAAAAGTCGGTTGGGCAATACCTTACGTAGGCGTCTAGGGAAAACAGTTTACCTCACACGCTATCAGTTGAAGCTATTTGCTAGTCAATTGAAAATTTACACATAACGCGACTCCGGGTAACTAGGTTGAACTGGTAAATTGTGTGCAACGGTGTCTGAATAAATTGAACTGCATCGAGTAGGTAAGCTAACACTTCCGTTTCCTTTATAATATGGCTGCTATTAGTATGCAAGGCTTATTTTGCTTTTGGTATCGTCTCACTTCCAAAGAGTAAGCATAACTATACGCCACTCTCATAGATCTAATTTTGTTTTTTTCTGTAGCCATTTTATTTATCTATTGCTAATAACCCCAAAAATATCTACGCACTAATTTTTGATTACCACATGGCACACAACGCTCTTCCACATATAGTCAACTAAATATGGTCGCCAAAGAAGAGATGTCATCGGGATCATATATTCTACAAAACTGATTTTGCTGATTTTTTTTTTAAGGCTCCGTAGTACTTTTTACTTTGTGTTATTTTTGTGATGTAGGTACATTGTTCAAAATTATGACTACTTGGACGCAGATATGGCCGTAATATTAGAGATTTCTCTGAGGAAATTATTTAATAACGGTAATAGCCTTCATCAGAATGTCATTCAATTTCAGATTAAATTTGCAGAATATTAAACTTGTGACTGCTATTTTATGTTAGAGTGAAGTCAATAAAATAATTCGTAATAGTAGTAGGTATACATAAATAATTTAATCAGATATTCACAGCTTGGTGGGCTCAACAAGTTTACGAGATATGTTTGATCAACTTTCAACTCCGGTACTCTACACTTCACGTAGCCATCAGCCTTCGCCAGACGTATAAATAGTAAGACTGATTTACTTTTTTTTGTATCCTATTCATGAAGTTTTGGAGCAATAAACTAAAATGTAATTTTATATAAAAGAAATTGCAGTTACTTTATTCCGATTTTGAAAATAAGTCATAGGTATTGATTTTAGCTACTTTCACGCAGTTTAAATATAATATGTTATCTATGCCAAATTTTGCCTGCCAATCAACACTTGGCCAGCAGGTGAACTATGGCCTGTACCCTTCTCGTTGCTAGGGAAGACCTAATCCCGAGAGCAACAGTGATTTTTATTTGTTTATGTGGAATATATTCGTTGGCATTGATCTTCTATGTTACTGTGCCTGTACACTTATTTATTTTGTAGGTACGGTAAAAATACTCTGATCATTTTCTAAAGAAAAATAACATTCACAATATTATTGCAAGAAAAAATGCGAAAATTATTGTACTTTTAAACTTCGTAAAACTCGTGGCCCATGCATGGATAGAAGTGTAAAAAGATATAATAAAATTTTATTGGAATTCACAGCAATGAATATAATATATTTGCAATATACTACGTAATTATTAAACTTATGACGAAAACTTGTTTTATAATTATGTATTATAAATTAGAGATAAGACTGCTTAATCCTAAGTATTATAATTAGACATATTAGTGCTATCTGTGACTGTAAGTTGGGAATAAAACCTCGATAGATCCTTGTCGCTTTTTCTATTAAAATGTTATTAAAGAGTGTAATAGAAATAAAAGACATCGCTTTTCTTATTTTTAATATGATAGCATTCTACATACAAATTGATTAAATGTAAAAGAAAAATAAGGAAACGATAAAAGCAATAGACCTCATGGTATTGTTTCACATTTCCATTGCCACAGTCACGCGAGCTGTGACACGTTTCGTATTCACCAATAAATACTCGACTACGTTTTTATAAAACAATATCATTAAAAATGCATGTATTCTATATGCCCTAGATATATTTCATACAACTTTCATGTATCACAGTTTCAATCCTAACAATTACATTAATTAACTATTAACATCTACTAGACTGGAAAATCATGTAGCTTTTCTAATATTGAAAGATATTATTAATATCACTGATATCTTACCTGACATATTATTTACGTTATCATGTTGTTATTTCTTCGTACTCCATTATTTTTTATAATGATGACATTTTCACAACCAAGGATCGATGAGACGGTGCTTTGCCAACCACGTATTCCCCTAATCCTCACAAAGGACCTCCTTTGTTGCCACGATACGATACAAAAGGACATTTTGCTCCTGAATAATATAAAAATCTGAACACTGATCATAACTAACCTTCCATGTGTTAGTTGCTAAGCAACTAATTCTTGATGTTTCTTCTGATTAGACAAAGATTCAACGGTGATGTTGTAATTAAATATCTAATATTAAGAATTGCGTTAATTCGGTATAAAAATCATCAGGTATAATATAAAATTTTGTAATAGCTCAGTCATGTGAATGAATGAAAATTTGGGCAAATTGCCAAAAAATTGCAACAAGGAATGGTATTGCGATGCAGGCGATATTTGTCGGCAATTGCATTGCGCTAATAGCTATCGGAAGCCATACGCGTTGCTAAGGCTTTAATGTTTGCTCACTGATACATTCAACACTAAGTAATTATTGCGTAGCCTATGTGATATTTTTTACTACATATTATGTACACATGTAGCCCAGTGTTAAGTTATAGTAAAGAATATAAAAATATATAGACATGAATCAATGAATACAGTTTATACGATTTCTAGCCGTATTGAAAAGGCTTAGAATACACAATCCCATGCTGACATATTAGTGTCCTAAAAGACGACAAAAGCCGTTTTGTAGTAAGGCTCTATATAAAGACAGTCTAAGGCAAGCTATGCCATTGCTTATAGGACTATTTTATCAATATTATTATTAATATTATTGCTAGTATTCAACTCTAGAGTTTAACTGGATCGTAGAGAATAACAATCGCCTCAAAAAGAAAAATTCAAAAAGGTTAGTAGCAGTATTTTCTTCAGGAAGCAATTTCCTCAATTGTTCCCACATGTTACGGTCACTTATGATATTTTATCTCACTTTATAAGTCTACTTGTTAAATTCAGTAACATTATGTGACATTGACCACACGTTGTTTAGAAACGCTCTTAATTTAAAGCCTAATTTACTTATGTAATCATGTTCTCAACAGAACATAAGCCACCTGTTTATAACATTATAACAAAAACTATTAAACTTTCAAACAACGACGTCACGATGTATAACAAAAATAACATTTTGTTATATAAAACGGCCAAAATATACATAGTAAATTGTAACCCTTTTTATACTACTTCTTGCTACAGATTTGTAAACTATAATATAACAAAATTCCATCTGGTTCTCACCGCATAACAACACGGAGTTTCTTGAAAGGAGTGTTTACCGTTTCCTTCAAGATTGGTTACGACTTCAGCTCCCAAGAGACACCTTTTTTTATATATATAAAATAAGTCAGTGCTTGACTACTATCCCACCTGGTGGTAAGTGGCGATGTAGTCTATGATGTTGTGCGCACTAACTTATAAAGAGCCTATTCACTCTCCTCACTCTCCTTTTGAAGACTTAAGAACATACTTTGTTATTAACACCATTAAACAATGAATAACAATAGTGTGGTTATTATTTGGAATAAAATAATATAATTAAATAATATTTTCAAATACCACGTGTAGGCACTTACAAATGAGGATACTCCCAACAGCATATAGCGGATGACATGTAGTTCTGACTAGTCAGTCATTTACAGATGAATCCAAATAGATTAGTTTGTTTGAAGGGTAATTATTTATGACTTATGTTAGAATAATAACGATTTATAAACATTTGTAAGATTTGTCATTAGGGTTGAAAACAACTTAAAGATTTGTTTCGTTTTAGTTTAGTTTCATCTCATTATTAAGCAATTGTCAATGTTAGTAAAAAACGAATTAATATAACATATTATAACTAAGGGTTTGTTAGTTATAAAAAAAATATTACTGAAAATAAATCTTAGACACTTCCGTACTTGAGAATCACTTATCTATGGAATCCAATTGTAGTATGAGAGAAGGAGTTAAAAAGTCTCACGACTTTATTTTTATTTATTTATTTATTTGAAACTTTTGCACCATACAAAACTGTACAGAAACAAAGGCGAACTTAATGCTGAAAGCATTCTCTCTCGGTCAATCTTCAGGCAGTGTAATCAGAATGAATTTCAATGATACATAGTGGTCATTACTATACTTGAGTAAGCTACCAACCATTTTATCAAACCTCGTCAAAGCCACATAATACAGCGCACCCTACATATTGCTCTTTTATATAAAAGGATTAACTTGATATAACTATGACAGTTACTACCTGATAATCAGCGCACAGCATAAATCAGTAGGCCTAAAATCATAAAACATTGTACAGATATTTCTGGCAGCGTACGAGAGCACTATAAAGATTATTTTTTTAATCATTCCATAAGGGGGTAAAATAGGGAATAAAAGTTTAAATGACTTTAAGAATAATATTTCCGCGAACAAAATCACGGGCAGTAGCTCGTGAAAGAACAAAGTAACATTATTATTATAGTGAATAGAAGTAACGAAACCTCATGCTAGTAATAATTTTCTTCCAGGAAAAAGGAATTTAAAAAAGGAATCAAAGATTCTTTTTAGAGTCTCTACTTCCTGTATAAGCTAGGAACTTTCAGAATCGTTAAAGCCGAGGAAGACCAAAGGATTACCGCTACGTGTTTGCTTTGAAATAGGAAAAAAATAACAATTGGTTATATTATGATTACAATAAGATCAATATCTAATTTTAAAA
>DWPA01002994.1:0-14813 GCA_018251375.1 Calpodes ethlius
GTAATATATATTATATATATAGCCTTTGGTAAAAAAGAGACAGTAAAAAATTCAATATGATCATAAATTTTTTTTAAGTTGTGTGTGATATTAAAAAAGTATGAAGTCTTCAACGAGTCATTTAATATGCCCAGTAATTAGTCGTAAAATCTGTTAGTTAGGTCATGTTACAACAATGATAGTTGCCAATGGGAATAAACTATACTATCCACATTACCAGTAAATATCAAGCCCTGCACGCACATCCATTCGCACTTTTTTTATAAAACAATAATAATTTAATCTCTCAAAGTCTAGCAAAATCTATGAACAGGTACACAACAAACGAAACTCGACGCTAAAAGTGCATTTCTATAAAAACATTTCCGACATTTAACGTAACACATAAATATATATATATATATATAGAAGTATATAACAGCAAATAATAATGTATAACCATAAAATAAAGATCATGCAAAAGGCGAAATAAAATATACAACAAAATATATAATAATTCTGTCTCATCGCTGTCAGGTTATAAGCGTTAGTGTTCAATACAACACCGTACCCACACAGGGGCAGCAAGCTACCACATACGCATGTTGATGTCGTGTTATGTCACAACGAAAGAGACGTACAACAAGACAGAATTTGTAAATTTAACATCCATTCACATCACTACAACGAACAAACGAACACAATATCAATATGATTCCACGTTAACTGGACCTCTATTTATCAACATATTTTATAACGATTGTTATATAACAAATTGTAACATATTTATACAGGAACGATCGGCAATTGTCACAATAATAAAATATAATATAATATAAATTCAAATGCAGAATATGATATTGTAGAATATAACATAATATTGACGTGAAATATTTACAGCATAAAAGCATTTTAAATAATGCTCCCTTCAATGCACCAGTGCAAAATATTATCTGTAACTCTCTTCTTGTTATATAACAAACGTATTCATAAAAGATGTTTATAAAAGCTGTGGTCCCGTGTCACGTACCAACTTGCGCTGTGGCCGTTACGTTGTTCGCATGAAATACATAAAACACGTTAGACAAATTTTATTCAAACCAATTTCAAAACACTCATTGTATGTCTTAAATAAATATTTTAGTAATCCACGGTTATCAAATGTATATGAAAACTAGTAATATATAATGTTAAAAAACCACATTGTAACACAAACTTTTTATCTCTTATACCAGCTTGTAAGTGTTCAAAGTATATGTATATTGTTTTTCTTAATATGACTGTTTAGATAACACTAAAATGACATGTATTTTACCTATTTCTCAATTAATATCAACTATTGCCTAATACGTTTTTTTTTGTTTATTAAAGTTATATGGACTCATATTTCAATCAATAAGTATCTGGTCACATCTATCATAACATACTGAAGACGTAGATGTAACCAAACACCTTTTCGGTTCATATATTTTTTATATACCACAAAGAAATACTTGTTATGAATAATCACAAAAATAATTGTATCCACGCCTACATATTCGGTACACTTGATGGTAAGTGGTGAGAAACCCCGATGGACTCCAATGCCAAAGGCACCACACCGATGCATTTACAGCATAAAATAATCCAGGCTAAGTTTGACTGTGACTAGCACCAAATGTGATAACCACAGAAAGTACACTCGTCTAATATTATACTAGGAGGCATTCCAGACTAATATACTAGCCTCATAGACTGAACACAGCAAATGACCTTATATCATTGTAACTATGAATTTATAATGCTATAGCTCGAAGTTTAGGCAAAAATAATGCACTTAACACACATCAATTTTGCAAATCTTTTGCAAATATCCAACATTTCCGCTAAATCCGTCGAGTATAAAAAATATTCAACTACCGCCATACACCTATCCTCACAAATGAACTCTAACAAAACTCATCCACTCCGTATCCTGTACATTATCTTCCTTTGACACAATCCAATAATCAGACTACCCTCATTAATGCATCGAGCCAAAGACTACCGAAGTACCGTCGTCGAGAAAGCAACAAACAACTGACCTATCCGCTTGTGATCCTTGAAGTCCTGCTGGGGCTCGACGTAGGGCCGCAGCTCGTCCTCCTCGTAGCCGGTGTTCATCCACTTGTCGCGCATGATGCTCTCGAGCGACGCTCGCTTGGCGGGGTTCAGCACCAGAAACTTCTTTAGAAGGTTCTCGCAGTCGGTCGACATGTAGAACGGTATTCTGTCAATTTTATTTTATGATTTCAGTTTAACATATTATCGATATGGGCATAGCATTTAAATTGAAATTAAATAAAAATTATTGAATAATTTTTAAATACACATATGTGTGAATTTTTATACTCGTACCACAGTTTCGGAAAGGTGTTTTATTATCGAGGAGAAGAAATGGCGAAATAAACTCAGTAATGTATTCTCAATGTAATGATTGGATACTCTATATTGAAAAAAAATAATTGCAACTTACAACAGCAGTAGCGTTAGCCCTAACATTGGTAGAAGAGGCTCGAGTCCAATAACAGGACAGTTTTGAATCATGATAACGATGAGATGATAGCGACGACCCACCTGTATTTCCCCCGCAACACCCTCTCGCGCAGCTCCCGTAGCGTGGAGCCGTCGAAGGGCAGCGACCCGGAGACCAGCGTGTACAGGATCACGCCCAGCGACCACACGTCCACCTCGGGACCGTCGTATTTTTTGCCTGTACATAAAAACAATAAAAATGTTTAGTAATAGACAACGCACAAATACTCTACTGGACTTACGCGTATGGTGCACAGTCGCAAACACAACTAGAAAGTTTTATCGATAAAATATACGATCACAAACAAAGCTGCTACAAAAAACTACCTATTCGGATTTTATTTCTGATAGCCAACAATAGTCTCGGAATTACAACTGTGTAAGACTAGTCACCCGGTAATGCTAACAAGTTTGGTGTGTTAATTAAAGACACAGAACACAGACTAGTCGTTCATTTCTTTAGAGGTTTTTTGAACGGAAATCTGTCACTGAATTACTTCCCTAAAACGTTAAAATAGAGGATGGTAGTCCGTGTGAGTATAACAATCGATATTGCCACAGACTAACTACATTATTATCGTCTATAGAAACACGATGAACAAAGGCACCTTGGAACAGCTCCGGCGCCGCGTACGGCGGGCTGCCGCAGAACGTGTCCAACTTCGCGCCCGGCGTGAACTCGTTCGAGAACCCGAAATCCGCTATCTTGATGTTCATCTCGCCGTCCAACAACAGATTTTCAGCCTGGAATTTAAATTTAAATCATATTATAATCTACGAAATTATACATCTTACTTATACTAGCTGGGTAAGGCAAGTTTGGGTCGGATAACAGTACTTCTGACCTAACCCAACCGGGGATAATCAGCGTAACCTGTCTTTAATTTAAATTAATCGCTTTTTTATTCATAAACAAATGACGTTACACAAATTACAAATGCATTTTTGCATGTGAAAACAGATTATCACGGAGAGGACACTAAACTAGATAAAGGTTAATATTAAAATATTATAAACAAAAACAGCCATTTCGAAGAAACCAATAACTTACAAATACAACAATTGATGGTTTAAATTATAGGATACGACATGTGGTAATATGAATATATGTAATATAATAACATTATTCAAAAATGACTGAACATATTTCGGTGAATTTTGGCAAACGGATAAGAAACTATTATATTTGTCAATATTTCTGTAAGTATGAAACATAAAAGTTTAGTACATGTCTATACTATTTAATATATGTTTTTTTTTTATTTCATTTAAAAACATTATATAATCAATAGGGATGATAATTTTTAGAGTATGTAATGATTACAATTTGAGTCTCTTCAGCATACGTTTCTTGATCTTTAGCCTGTAACAGCTACGGTAACGGCTCTTACCAATGGATGTTAATAGCTTCTTCGTGTTATTGATGGCCACGAAAGACGGTAGCCATTTACCATAAAACGAACCATCAGTTCCCTTGTCAACTACTGACATAAAAAACAAATTATTATACCTTAAGATCCCTGTGAATGATCCGTTTCTGGTGGCAGTACTGCACCGCCGACACGATCTGTCTGAACTTGGCGCGCGCCTCCTTCTCCTTCATACGCCCGTGAAGCACCAAGTAGTCGAATACCTGCAACACAAGCAACACAACACACTCGTTATAAGTCTGCTGAATACATACATACAATACAATACATCTGGGGAACGACTGATAGATAACGATAGAGACCCCCACTTAACATCGAGGTCTGTCCCTCCGGGAGACTCCCAATAGACTCATATATCCCACGCCACAGGTGCGGCGTAAGTAACAGCGTGGAGGATTAAGGCCTGTACCCCTCACATTGTGTGAGGAGATCTAAACCCAGTCACTGTTGTCCCACTGGACAGTTATGGGTTGTGATGATGATGATAATAATGATGGTAACAAAACAGCTTATAAGATAAATATCAGCTCGCACCGTCGATTTTATAGTAAAACTAGTTTGGAACTATAACTTTGTCTATATCTGCTATGAAGGAGTCGCAAGGCTAAATTGAACATATCTTAAAACACGACTGCTTATTACAATCTTAAGTCAAAAAAGTCACGTCACTTAATATTTTTTTTTAACAATTCATAATCTAATCTAAATCAAATATATTTCATAATGTTGTGCTGTTATCTTTTTAAATATTTGTCGTAGCAAAGTACATGGCAACATGGTTTCTTACTTGTTTCATCGAGCGTAAAATAGTATACCAGTAGCAACAGAAACACAACTCAACGATTTAGAACGCTCCATCGGACTTTATACCGGAAGAAAAGTTGACACCGTCTACATCTACATCTCGCCTTTTAACAGGGTTGTCACATTATGCGAAATAATATGACAAAGGAAATAATTCTAGCGCTACCGGTTTCTCTATATACTAATATTATAAATGCAAAAGTGTGTTTTTGCTTGTTTGTTTGTTTTTCTTTCACGGCGCAACGGATCGTCACTGTGGTATGATTTTTGCTCTTGAAGTAGTTGAGAGAAAAACGAGTACCAAAGGCTACGTTTTACCGCAATAAATCAACTCATTTCTGTGGAAAGATACATTACGATGTATATTTCAAAAAAAAAAAAATAAAATATTTAATTTGTTGCAGAAAGGATTGAATACCTTTTTATTGCTGTTCTTTTCTCACACGCGTGCAACATCCAGTTATATATGTATATAATTTCATAATACGCTCACTGGAAGAATTTCTGTTAGATAAACTCAAAATCAAACCGAATACACGTGGAAACCCGAGCCTTACCCGCAGGATTTAAATTCACCTTTAACCTTTATCCGGTTAAATGTTTATCTCGGTGTTCGCGTCGGACTGAATAAAAGCACTGTCAAAGGTTAAGCGTTTCAACGTAGTACAGCTTAATACGAATTCACGAGCGTAATGCAGGTGGCCAGATATTCGTCAATGAGGCTATAAATAAAACGGCTTACTCTCATTGTTTTTCTTTTTTCGAATTGACCGCTACTGTTGGCCACAGCAACCTCAGCCAATAAGATTATTTTTGCGAAGAGAAGAACTAGATCATCCTTTACACCCTAAGCTGCCAGACAGTTTGATTCCATGGCATATCTCGCCCATAATAAACCGTTTGTAGTATTTATTGAATAATATTTCTTTGTATGAACCTTATTTGTGTACGAATGATACACAACCAACTAATTCATCTAGCCCTTCTCTGTAAATTTTCCCGCCAATTATAAGAACACGTGCACGCATCGCTCAAGAATCTACGACAGCATCACAACGAGCCGCAGAGCAGGACAGACACATGACTCCGTCTCACGTGCCTACGTCACAGCATACGCACCGGTGTTTGTTAATACAAGGCAAAAAATTATAGCGCGGATCTGTATCTCATCGCAGCATACGTTTAACCTGAAACAACTGTTTAAAACACTAACGATATTGTATGTTTAGAGCGAGACAGACGATCGGATACGCACCTCGCCGCCAGACGCATACTCCATGACGAGGTACAGCGTCTTCTCGGTTTCAATCACCTGGAATAACTTCACGATGTTCGGGTGGTCGAGCATTTTCATTATTCGCACCTGGAACGCAAAGAGAAATACATCATAAATATATTAAAGTATAATTACATTTTTAGTTCTCACTTCGCGTCTGAAATCAGCGTTATAATTATGCAGCCAGACCATGAGTTATTCTAAATATTGTTTCCTTAGTCGCATTTATTTCACATCTATGATATTAAATACTTTATGGAGGAATAATAAAAAAATGAAACAATTGCAACTCCTGACCACAATTTATAGCAGCTATTTGTGAGCACCTAATGTCAAATTCATCGTCTATACAACCGTATCCACACCATAAGAATACCCTCACTATGAGAGGACTTAAACATAATCCATTAGTATAATAAGTCGATGCAATTCGCAACATCTAGATTCAAAGGTACGTAGGCGTGTTCAATATGTAAGAGTTTATTTATTTATGAATCATCATCAACAGTTGCAAAATAAATATTGTGGCGGTAGGTATAACGTTCTTTTCAACGCCCACACACTCAAAACCATGCTCTGAGTCGTTCCGTCTGCGGAAGATATCGACATACAGATGGAAAATCACTAACACCCGTGCCCCGAGAGCGAAGATGTCTGCTTAGTTTGACATCGAACCAACGACCTGTCTTTTCACAGGCAGAGTCACCGTAAACAGGACTATATAGTCATATATCCTTTAAGTTAACAACTATAATAGGAATTATGAATTTTAATCATATAATTTCAAATTAACATTTGACTTTTCTGTATCCTTATAGCATTTTAATTGCAGTTTTACATTACCCATTGGGTCTCCAGTATTACTTGACTTATTTAATACTCTTTTTTTATTGGACCTTAAAGGTTTTATTAAAGATATGTGATACACACCTCCCTAAACAGTTTCTGCAGCGAGCCAGGGTTGAGCTGGGTCTTGTCGATGATTTTGATGGCGACCTCCTTGCCGGTGGGGACATGCTTGGCGAGCTTCACCTTCGCGAAGTTACCTTTGCCGATCGTCTTCAGCAGCTTGTACTTCCCTGGTAACAACATTCAACAACCATTAAACACGGCCAATGAAACAGACGTCACTGCGCTACTTTTTCAATATATTTGTTTACTTTACAAAAAAGTCTTAATTTAGTTAGGTAAGTGATTACATAGGTAAGTATTATAAGAGTATGCATCCATCCTAGAACTCGAGTGAACCTCCCCTGCTCCTCGTGCACCCTGATGACTTTCTTCTAGACTTTCGGTGGATACACACCGTGAAACGGTATTTTTACATATTGCGGTGGCAAAGTCTGTCAGCCTTTTAGTCGTCAACGCATCCTGAATGACATTATACTACTTTGATATTCCTTATGGTAATGGACATCCACTTACAATAAGGTGGCGGATCTGCTACTTTGTCGAATAGTTAATAAAAAAAAATCAGTAGCTGTTAACTGTACTACGACAGGTTACCTCATTATAACGAACCTCAATCAAAACGTCACTCAATTTTAAGGGTCGTTTCGTTGTACAGTTGTAAAAAGGTGAGTTACAACCGTTTCTGTTGACAGTACTTCTTGCGGAATCGACCCTGTTCAAAGGTAGCATCTGATGTCTCACATTTAAGGTTCACATTTAACACATAATTTGTAGGACAGTATTTACGCATGGCTTATTGATATAGCATTTGATAACTCACCGATGTGCGGTTCCTCCGAGGTCCTCGACCGTGAGGAGACGCGCGCGCTGCCGCCAGCGGTGCCGCCCCCTCCCGCGCCCGCAGACGTCTCCGACGCGCTCTGCAACGTGACACATTTATTGTTATATAATAATGTCATAATCAATGTACTTTCTATTAAAATAGTGATTTAATATATAATACAAATGTAAACACACAACGATCCACATAGTTAAGGTAATAATTACGCACTCGAATAGCGATTCCATTGATCTTAGTGGAAATGTCAAAATCAAAAACAAGAATTAAGTTATATTCGAAGATGACATGTGCATAGGAATAATATTGAGTGCATCTAACTTATCACTGAAAACGTTATTAATGTATAATATATGTATAAAGGGAATAAATAAATAAACCAATCAAATACTTGACAGTTTTCAAATAAAAGAAAAAACGAGTCAGGAAACTGTCAAACCTGCGCCCATTTCATTGCTGGTGTGGCACACCATTAAATCTACGTAATTGGTTGTATGAAGTACCAAATTCCCGTGTAGTTTAGTACCCACAACAGTAAAAATCTTAAAACGCCACCAATCATTATCAAAGTAAACATAGTCGCGACTTCGCAATCAAACCGCGCCAACAAGCCGAACGCCGACGAAGCGATCAATGCGATTGCAAATTACCTTAACACTTATTCAGCTATGCACATAGGCTTGCCAGGCGGCCGGGAAATCCGGGACTGTCCCAAAATTTTGTACCGTGTCCCATAATAAGATCTAATTGTCCCGGATTCCGAACACTCGTTTCACTTATATCTTGAACTGATCGTCTATTAGCACGCCATAAGCAAGTGATAAAGTTTAGTTTTTTTACTACAATACGATAAGTAGGTAACTATTAGTTTTATTATATTAGTACTTATATAATTTTATATCACTTTTCCAAAATAAATACTTAACTATATACAAAATTTATTTTAATCCTTTTTCGTACCACCTATCCCTATACGCGCAAAATGATTAAATAAATAAACAAAAAATAAAAACAATTATCGAGTTGCCTACCTCCCAAACAATAACAGTATAATTGTCCCGAAAACCGTTGTCTATACGTGGCAACAGTGCACGCGTAACACCTATTACCGGCCAGGTAGGTCGAATCTCGATCGTTAATCACATTGCTCGCGGCGTTGCAATAATCAACCACGCTAAGGTAATTTTCCATTACAATGTCCGCTTTAGCTGCGATTGTAATGTGTGCTGAAGTCGTTTATCGATTTCGCATTATACATAAACGGAAGTGACCGTGCAAACAGTACATGTTTAAGGGTTATTTTAAGCCCATGCGTATATGGCTATGAATTATTTAAAATCCTTTATACTAAGATTATTTTTTACATGTAATAAGTTAATGCTTGCCACCAATTTCTTGTTGAGGGGTGAAAGTTTATATGGTTCTTGCCAATTACAGTTAATCCGGATTCATTCGACGCAGAAAAATACGCTTATTCCAAAAAAATATTTAAAAAAATATTACGCAAAACGTCACTTAAATAAAATAGCTTTTCGATCGTTTTTTTAATGAATTTGTCGACGATTAATACAAAACTCTATTATTATTTTCATCAGCATTTATAACGTTGTTCCTTCTATTATTAATGTAGTACACAAAATGAAAAATAAATACATATTGTCTAACCACTATTTATTTCGTTCACGCGTGTAATTGCGTTCTCGTTTACTTAATGAAAACACAAAGTTTGTGTATACTATGATGTAATTATGTAACACTGTTTTCATACTGAGTGAGTACTACATAACATAATGATGTAACGTAGCGTTGACCGATAACACATTAGGTCTTCTAAGGTCATGATCGTCACAACTCGATGACTTGTTATTACTTAAAAAAATGCGAATGTGCGTAATACGTATTATCATTATCATAATTATTTGTTATCTTGTTAAAATTTTCTCAAAAATTTTAAATAGCTATGTAATTAAAGAGGCTCTTGAGAGTGAATTTCTGTGGAATCCAGAAATCTTAAAATTTATTTTTATTTTACGTTTTACATATTAAATATAATTTTACATGTTAACTGAAAACCTATAAATAAGGATTACTATAATTGTGTAAACATGTATTTTTAAAAGAGGTACACCACAATTATTATACTGTCTCTAGGTTCAGCTAACATTATAAAATATTTAAGCGCGACTTGTTATAAAAAAATTAGAAATTAAACTCTCAAGGAAATACTAATAAACGAAAATGAAAATAAACAAGCATGTATTTTAATTTGAAGCAACGAATAAACAACACTAAAAAGGAAACATTCAAAGAAATTCACTTGGAATGTGGGTCAAAAATCTCATACGGTGCGCCGGGTTACGCTAATTAAACGTGACATTTCCCGTGACACACATTCACGTGCTAGTAAGTCAGGATGGCACAAGCAAGATCCACATGAAGGGATCGGGGGAACCAATCACGTGATGGAACCAGTAAATCGCAAAATACACCCAAGAGACATGGATGAGGAAAATTCTAATAAAAGATAAAATAACCATTTCATGCAAGAAGTAAATCGGGTTGAATAATATAATAATTCATACAATATGCATAATAATTATGTCATTGACAAACAATACAGACAAGGTTTACAATCTTCGTGAACAAATGTGACAACAATATGGACTAAATATAAACATTGCGCAAGTTTAGGTTTAAATCAAACACAGACAATCAGAGACAATTCGAACGCAACACAGCCAAAAACAGACGAGGGTATGTAGAGCAAGACCAATAAATTACAATATCAAATATAAATCTAAACAATCAAATACGCTTGAATGTAACAATCAACAATTATAATGAACCGACTGAATTGTTACAACGAGAATTACAATCAGGAGCCAACATAAATCATAACCGTGAAACATGAACGTCTTAGGATACCACAGAATATTAAGTGAACGTACAAGATAACGGGTAACGTCATACCCCGTGTAACCTCTCGATGGCTTTAGCTCGCCGCCTCCTCCTCCAAAGCTTGGACAGGAACATCGGAGCCAACATCGGCAGGACGCGATGACGCATAGTTTGAGGGTTTATCTTGACCGTTTTCTTTGAACTTCACCAAGCGAAAATCGTCTAGCTCCGAGCTAGACGCTACACCAGATTGTAAAATCTGTTACAATATTTATTAGTCCCGTAAATATCGTAGGTACATTAACCGTGTAACGTAACTGATTGCCAACTATAATATATCAAAACAATGTATCAAATTAAACGGGAACAACCATAAACAGAATAAGGCAAAGTTGAAACTGACACACGTGTCCGAACATAAATCGTTTCAGCCATAAAATTTAATAGTCTCATCGTTAAACACTAAATCGTTGAATACTTCGCAGATGATAAAGTTCCAAACGAACATCACATAAAGCACGGGGCACCTTAAAGTGAAAACGACAATAACTCGTGTCAAACGCTAAAACATTTCCCGGCGACAACACGATCGAATTCAACACACAGAACAAGAAATAGGCAATAAATTCAAGGGGACGGTACAGACGACACAGAATCACCAATAGCACTGATTTATTCCCAACAATTGGGAATAATAGTGACACGCAAGAAAGAGCACGAGAGATAACGACGAGTGTCAATTGTTGTTTTGCTGATATTGGAAACTAGAGTAATGAATAATTTAATATTATAATATGTCCAAGACAAGCTGTTCCACATAATATAGTGTCAGGGTTCAGTAAGAATACTGCATAAACTCTCAAGGTAGTATAATTCGGATTTTAAATTACGATGACGTTGTCAAATTTCTTCAAATTTTCATTCCATCCCTTTGCAAGACGCATATAGGGAGAAAAAGAAAAGAAAATTTAAAAAAGTCAGTCTTGATTCTGGTCTACATGTGATCGCACACTACTCATTTATCGCGGTTGATTTCTGTAAGTCTCTTTTGTTATATCAATGAATACCAATGAATAACGATTGTCTCGTATTATTTTTTTAAACTACACAATCTACACAATAGATTATGACTCTCTATAACTTTCATCTGCAGATTATTGTCAAAACATTTACACGCATAACTCGAAGAATATAACTAAAAGAAAGTATCCAATCCATCAAACGTCCTTATTAATCCGACGAAACAATCAAGTTAACATACATCTGACCCATAAAACAATACGAGAATAATATCGATAACGGTACAATACTGTCACAAGTATCACGCACATATTCGTATTGCCTTGATTGAACTACTTTACGACAGCGCCAATCACGTGTATCAACACGCAGTCGCTCACAATCTGCAATTAGACTGCAATTAAAACGTCCGTGTCAGCGCGCAAACCGCTACGCCGGGTGAGGAGCTCGACTTATCATTTCTTATACGAATACAGTACTAGTACAGTAACTTTTAGACAGTAGTATTTTAGTGCTATAAACTCATATTATCATCATACAATTTATACATACTATCATCTCACAACGGCTCTGCAACGTTTGAGTCCTAACGGGTTAAAAATTATATCGCGCAGATGTGGAGCACAGTACAGCGCGCTAATTAACGCATTAATGCAAAATCAAGTTGAAGGAAAGTAAAATATGTATGGAACTTCATTAATGTTGCTAAGCGTTCAATGCATTCGTTTTATCGCGTTAATTAAAGCGCATTCGGTCAGGGCTGAAACGTAACACATAAACATAAATGTATAGTAAATCAGAGTTTTTCGTAGCCTACTGACTGAAAGATATTAACGGTAGCACACCTACAAGCGCCATAGGTCCTGAAACACATATAAACTAGACTTTTTATGTTAATAGCTGACAAGCCAGCCAATGGCAAATGATCACAATCACCCATGAAAAGTAACACCGGAGTCAAAATCGATGCGTCGCTAAAAAAGAAAGAAGTGAAAAGGAAAAAGAGACTTATCAGCCATGTTAAATCAATTTAAGCAACGTCCATCTTCATTCAGAAGTAAATTGTATGAGATGGAGCGTGCCACTCCGCGATGATGCCAGCTCTTTATTCTGGTTAACTTATCCATTCGTTACTTACCAACATGTTTTATAGATTAAGCTATATAAAATTTACATCAAGATATTGTTATACAAAATTACACGGCTATTAAAAAACCTATCATTCTTTGAATGTGTTAGACAATTTAAATAAAAAATTGTATAGTGTACATTAAAGAATTGCTTTTATAATTGATTTAATTCAAAATCACCTATAATAAACCATCTACCCTCCTCATCATTTAATAACCATTGCAAGTTATTGTTTTCGCCATTTTAAACATGTTATTATAACCGCTCAATGAACACCGAACCGCAGATAAGTAACACTAAAACCGAGATAAACGAGTAAGGAATTAAGTGTTTAGAGAAAGCCACTGTGCACAGTGAATTTTACACGTTGTCATGATTTTATCACATGCAATGATTCATTGTAAGTATAGGAGAGCCAGTCGCATGCAAAGAATCTATTATATCCCGAAGTAAATGCATGTGGAGACCGCAAAGTCACGATCAACCTCAAACGTATTCGATTACACTTCGCATACGGTTTTACGGCTGCATATAATAGTATATTGCCCGTCCAACACGATTTATAAATTTAGAAAGATACAGGGGAAAGCACCATTCGACATGTTTATGGTGGAATTCATTGCCGCTTAGCGAGCAATCAAGCTTGAACTTGAAGTTTTCATAAAAATATAGGAAACTTTAGTTTAAACAGCTTTTAATTTTAATCCACTAATAAAATAAATCTGAAGATGTGTTTCTTGGAATGCGCTAACCTCTTGACCACGCGGATTTAAACAAAAATATTATACATATAGGATATCAAGTATAATGCCAAAGTTCTTTGTTAAAATTAAATATTGCAAGTCGGCTATTAAAATCAATATTAGAATAAAAAAAAAAAACATTGTGTCAAAAACAATAATTTCGCACGAACGCTTCGATGCCACATAACATAATAAAATTAAATGACAGAATGACAAATGGTATTACATCGTCAACGTCTTTTGCACTCGATGACAGCCGATTGCAATCGAAATGACACGAGTCACACGACACATATACTGAGCTCACATGCGATCACTTACGTACATAACGTACGCGGGAAATTATCTTCCATAAATTAGTACCACCAATTAGCACGAACAATAACATTATTAATACGATAAAATTATTTACGAGACCCCATTCAATAGCGATAAAGGTCATCTGTGTGTGATTTTAATAAATTATTGTGACTCCGTTCTCTATGTATATACGTTAGTACCTCACGTGTTATTTATGTACTTATAATCAGGACGACTTCTTTATAATAAATGTGCACTTACTTGTAACTTTGTATCACTAGTGACGGCATAATGTATAACTGACTTGATATTCACACTATCTTAAGTAGATAAACAACATTGAAAAAATGTACTTGGATTACATTACTTACTCAACTTTTATTAAAGCATTAAGTCCACCCATTTTAGTCTAGTTTTAGGTATACAATAAAGTGCAAATAAAAATAAAAAACTATTCAGAGCTAATGTGATAGATACAGTAATTAAGGTTATAACATGAACGTCTGTATGGCCAATGACTTTACACTTAACAGAATTAATTACAACATAATAATAACGACGCGAGACATTCTCTTGACCTAAACTTGACCAACAGACACACGAGAGGCCCCTGAATCCTGTCTCAAGATCAAGAATTTCGCCGCAACGAGTCATTGACCCGCGAGGAACACCATTGTTTCAAAGAGCATTGTATTATCTCGAATGAACGCCGTTCACTTCAAATCGATACCGTCGTATCGCCCGGAACGCGAATTTACATCAAAGTGAACGTTTGGGAACTTATTGCCAACGAAATTCGACAATTTGTCATTCCGGCGTCTAAACAAGGACCGATTGAAGTGTGTAAAAGCGTAAAGTTATATTAAAATGGTTAAATTTATGGCGCCAACACCGAGGGCAGACTAAAATCAATCAAGAGTAAAATATGG
>DWPA01002995.1:0-14812 GCA_018251375.1 Calpodes ethlius
TCGGCACCCTACTGCGCAGCTGGTCTTTCTGGGGGATTTTAACGCATGTCATCAGGACTGGCTGTTCCCATACCAGAAGACCGACCATGCTGGGAGAGAAACAGGAGTATATCCATTTAACACACTTCACCTTCCCCCAAAGGAAAAAAAATCAAAACATAGTTTTTTTTCATTACATAAACACATTATTAAGCAGATGTAGATTTTAAATGTTATTACACTAAACAAAACTTATAATCTAATACAATTGTCATTGCAATAACATGTATTCCTTTATGAAAAAAATTTAACATAAAACAATATAAAATTTTACTTATTTAAATAAATAAATAAAAGGTCTAGTTCTAATTAATTTTTTTGATTCTTACGTATCTCAATATTACAACCTAAATCATTTACTACTATACACTTCAAACAGTGCATCTAATTTTCGACCAGTTTCATTTTGTAAAAAAAAAAATCATCTTTTTCATATACAATAGAATTGCTAGATAAATCATAGTTATTTTTTCGTATAATTCCACGAATCTGTATAATTTTCACCTTGAATCTTTAAAAATACACCCAGAGCTTTGTGTGCATTTTCAGGAGCTCCAATAGACAGGTGAGGTGAGAATTTTACATACCTGTTTCATGGTGGAAGAAACGAATTCCGTTCCTCTGTCAGTTGCTATAGCGTCTGGAATACCAAATCTTAAAATAATGCATTTGCATCTGCGGTTTCTTTATTTTTAAGAGGAATAGCTTGTACAAATTTTGTTAGCTCATACTGTATCGTTAGAATGTAACAATTACCATCGATGTCACGATGTAAAGACCCACAACATCTAAGTATACTTTTTCAAAAGCTGAGGAAGCCGTGGTTGTTATTTCCATCGATGCCTTAGTATTACGTAAGTACTTGGATTTTTGACATTTTGTACATTTCTTTACAAATTCTTGAACGTCCTTTTCGATACCTGGAAGTTCGATACCAGTAGTATCTTCTTTTAATCGTATTAACATTCTACGCACACCAGCATGACCACTGGATTGTAGTATATGGAAGTCATGCATAATAATATTTTTCGTGTCATTATCGATAACTCTTGTTATTCCTCGCAATATACACAATCGTGGGTTGGACCAGTTTGCAAGTGATTTTATTTCATCGCAAACATTTTTAATAAAATCAACGTTATCTTTACTTTTAATCATACAAATTTTATTGATACGTATCTTACTACAAAATAAACTTAATTTCTGCACAAATTCGGCTCGCGAGAAATACGACTTGAAATCAAGTTTATATATAACATATTATTATTTGCCACATACGTAAAACACTCAAATTCGTCAGTTATCCATTTATTTATTTATTTTAAATTTTCTTAATTCTTTCCCTTCAATAAACCTCATTTCCACTGAATCACACGGGTTTCTTAGTATATCCATAACTCTTGGTGGATCCGAACAATCGTCGGTGGATTTACTAAGGTGTGTTTTATCACTTTCATTCTTTGTAACATCTAACTCATCTATCTTTCTCTTTTGAGCCCTAGTCATTACAGCCACAACCTGCTCATTCATACTTTTAAGATCATCTGAGGACAAACATATTCTCGATAAAGAATCTGCAACAACGTTTTCTTTTCCTTTCACATAATGTATTTTAAAGTCATATTCTTCCAATATCAATCGGAATTTAAAAAGCCTGTAGAAGGATCTTTCATACCAAAAATATATATCAGAGGTTTGTGATGTGTCATTATAATAAAATTTCTTTCGTTATAATAAAAAGTCGGGATATTGTAGAAAAGGTGAAGAAATTAATGCATGTTTTAAAATATTTTCACATTCCTTAGCCCAGATAAATGGTTGGTTTTTTCTACATAATTGATTAAGTGGTAAATCTATATCTGCAAAATGTTTAATGAATTTACGGTAATAACTATAAAATGCTACAAATCGTTTAAATTCTTCGGAATTTTGGGGAACAGGGTAATTTAATAGTACTTTAGTTTTTTCCGGGTCGGGCAAAACTCCTTTTCCTGAAATAACATGAATAAATAAAGAATATCTCGTTTTAAAAATTCACACTTTTTAGGATTTATTTTAAGTTAACTTTTCTCATTCCCTTCATTACAGTTATTAAATTTTGGTTATGAATATCTAAATTTCGTCCAAATACAATTAAATAATCTTGATAAACTAAACATTTATCATTGGTCAAACCGGACATTGCTACAGACATCATTCGACTAAAGGCACTGGGGCTTGTTTTAATACCCATTGGTAGTTTTTTCATCTGATATTGACCTGTACTGATAGTAAAAGCTATATATTTACGACTGTTAGGTTCTAAATTTACTTGATAATAACCTTGATAAAGATCAAGATGAGTAAAATAAACAGCGCCACAGAGAGAATGTAAAATTTCGCTGATATTCGGCAATGGAAATTTATCATCACAAATTGTTTCGTTTAACTTTCTGTAATCTACAACTAATCGCCATTTCTTTTGATCTCCTTCTTTATTCTTCATTGGTACTAATTGGATTTGACCATTCGCTATATGACTCCTATATAATATCTTCTTTCAACATTTTCTCAACCTGTTTATTTATCTCTGGTTTTAAAGCTGATGACAGCCTGTAAGGCTTGACATAAACAGGAGTAGGATTTTGTTTTACGATAAGAGACTGTTCATAAATATTCGTAGTTGACAATTTATCTCCATCGACGTAAAATATATCAGAATATTTTGTACAGATAGCTTCAATAGACATTTTCTCATCTTTATGTAAGTAATTTAAATTTAACTGCTCTAAAAGCGTTTTTACTCTATGCAAATTGACATTATTTTCACTAAACTGGCATACATTATAATCATTCAATGGCTCTAAAACAGGCATAAAGGTTGGTATTCTTATTTCTCTTTCACTCACATTAAGAATTTTGACAGAAATCCTATTATTCTTTACCCTTGCAATCATATTTGCTAAAAACGCATCCTTTTCTAGCTCTCTCCCGCACACAATTACATCATCATTCAGAGTCGTATGTACATAAACAAAGTGTACAGATCCAGACCGTGGAAGTATAATAAGCACATTGTGTACCCTATCACAATAATTTACTAAGTTAAATTATGCACTTTTCTACAGGTGTATAGTGTTAAAGTGTTTATATTTAAATTAATAAGAGCTTGAAACTTTTTGAGAAAATCTAATCCAATGATTCCATCAGCTTTCAATGGGAGGGAATCAAAAACAAAAAAAAGTGTGCTGAAATAAATCACTAAATCACTGTTTTGTCGAAGTGTTAAATATACTGCACCTTGAGAACATATTTGACCGCTTATTGCAATAATCAAAGTATCATCTCGATATACGTGTATGTTTTCTGGTAAAGATTCCCTACGAATTATTGATACTGTAGCGCCTGTATCCAAGAGCCAAAAACATTTTATTTTATTAATGTAAAACGTAACGTATTTAGCTTTTCCATCACATGATAAAACAAAATTATTAAGATCGAAAAAACTGGCAAGGAGAAGCTTCTGTACTCTTTGTAGCTTCGTTGTTGTTCTGTTGAACGTTATCAGCTTGCTGAGCGTTACCAACAGAAAACAAATTATGTGAGCCGTCCCGATTCCTATAATATCTTTTACCTCTATTGACTCTAGTGTAACTTGCTGAGCGATAAATACCTCTATCTGAAAAATGACCTCTATTCATATTACCTCTAACGTTATTTCGATTGTAATTGTTATAATATTTTGCCCCATTGAATTTAAGAAAATACCGTCTATTTGAGTTATAGAAACCGCGTCCAGGATGATGCATGCATTATGTTACCTGATGACGACTGAGATATAATATTTTTATCTTTCGCAGATTGGATCGCATTTTTGAGGCTGTCATAGTTTCGAGCGGAGATTATTGTACCTAATATCGAGCTGCGCAGACCATGTCAAAACCGTTTAATGGCAAACTTTTCATTTATTCCTTTTAGTACTTTGAACGCGTCGAAATTACCATCTGCTTGTGTTATAGTTAATTCGGTGAATAGTTTTTCAACTTCCGTACCAAAATTTTCTACGGATTTATTACATTGCTGAACATTTTGTAATTGTGACTGCAATGTCGTAAAAGATTTTTTGGGCAATAAATGCATTCTCATGTCCTTGAAAAGATCATTAATGGTAGTATATGGGCCTGAAATTCGTAACTTTGCATTCTGAGACAATCTACTTTTAAGGATAAAAGTAATTAAAATAATCTTACCTTCCTCATCTTTCATATCTGCGTACATTTCGGCAGTATCGATCAAACGCTTGGTCGTTTCTTCTACACCGTCTACAGTTGGAATCAAACTACACGCCACCTTAAGGCCAAATTCCATTTTGTCAAAATGTATTTTAGGCACAGTACATAAATATTTTATTTCTTGGAAGACTGCGAATATTCCTAATAGTATGTAATACTACGGTCAAAAATTTTTCATCCTTACATTCCTCTAAAGTCGAAAATAATTCAATACATTTGATGTAAACTAATTCCGCTTCAATTAACTTAGTTCTAATAACATTACCTGAATACCTAGACTGTCCTTTCTAAATCAAATACCTCCGAATATCCAATAATTCATTATAATATTCTCTTAAACTATCGACCATTATATTGTAAAATTAACATTTGCAAAATAAAATTCAAGTTAACTAGTGACAAACAAAAGAATCTTATTACATTGACTTCAAAAGTCCACCGAAGTAATGCCTCGCGTCAGCATTCCCGTCCGCAAGTATTATGTTCGCTTTGTATTCGTGCACACTTTAAGACGTTTTAAGTAAACTGGGTAATGAAATTTGATACACAACCCATAATCACGATCAATATCGGTTGAGTTAATTCCCCGAAGTGATTATCTGATGCATTGCATAGCATTCAGCCCAATTTCTTCTCGCATCCAACAGCGATGGCATTTCTTATATAACTTTAATGCGACGTACATTACCAGCATGCATATGGCAGCAGCTATGAAGATGGTGACGATCTTTAACTGGTTCAGGTTTCTTCCGATATCTTTCACCAGGGCGTCGTTGTTTCCACCAGCGGCATTTTGGTTAAGAAATACTTGTTCTTTCTCGACCGAAGACCGATACATTTTAATTTTTACTGCGATGCTATTAACTGTATATAATTTAAATTAAAACTTTTATTAAACTTTACATAACTATTCCCTTAGCTCACTCATTGGCAGGGTCGCCATGAAATATTGGGGGTTCCTGAATTAAACAAGTGTAGTGTAGTGTGTTCACTGATCGACCGTTGTTTATTGAATGAATCATAAGACAATATAAAATAAAGGAGACACGTTAGCAAAATGTAACAAATGACATTAAGGAGTTTACACACTTTATAATATAAAGGAGTATATCCATTTAACACACTTCACCCTCCTCTTCTTTCTTCTTTATGTGTGAGCGGCTTTTATGCCGGGGTGTCCAGTTCAGTATTCGAATTCGCAATCTGTAGAGCGTAGGCTTCACGTCGTCCGGTCGAACAGGCCCTATCGGGCAGATCCCGTTGATGGGAAGCCCAGTAGGAGCTGATAAGCGAAAGGACGGCGACTTATAAGCTCCAAGGTTCATTGGCCTGCTCCTGTCGTGCAATCAACAAGTCGCGTGGAAAAGCCCTACCGTCGGGTGGACGGGCGTGAAGTGGCGCCAGGCCATGCTGTTCGTCATTCGCTCGACGAGGTCTTCCAGACTCTCGACCCAAAGGTCCCTCGGGATGACGGAGTTCCCCACGTACCGCGACGCGTCAGTCAATCGATTCAGCGCGCTCGACTACACCACGTATAGTCGCCTGCGCTGCAACGCAGTCGTCAACGCGAACCACGATGGCGTACTATGGGACCGATCGGTGTGTATCGTCTCAATTTTTGTAGTTTTTGAAATAGAAGAAATGTTTTTTTTATATCATATTTTATGTATAACCTATAAAATAATAGCACTAAAATATCAAAAATATTTTATTGGAAGTAAAAAAAAATATGAAAAAAACAAGATAAGCATATTTGCGAATTTTGATTCGTATTATTTTTTAATAAAAAAATATTTATTATTAAAATGTATAACAGGAACTGACAACGTCCTCATATACAACTTGTTAATTTTGTTTTCGGGAAACTGAAACCAGTGATCAAAGTGATGAAAGAAAAAAATCACGCTTATAATGCCTGTGTTACATTTTTTTTTATAATTAGTTCAATACTTTTTAAACTCTGTGTATCCTTTCCTAATGGGTCTTGCCGCGACGTTGCCAGCTAAATACTCGCGGGCCAATCATTTATCGATATAACCTCATGTATCGAAATGTCAATTCAAAACATACATACCTTAGTAAACTTAGGTCACTATCTTGAGCTCATTTTGAATCTCCATTATTAAACAAGGCTATTTGAAAGTTATTAGTATTTGAGAGTGAAATGTTTGTTATCTAGTTACTGTCGAGAACACCGACACTTTAACATCCTAAGTTAAGTTCTTTTGCACACATTGTATTTATCCGTTTAAAATGAACCTCAATTCAATAACAATAGGGTATGTGATTACATATTAATCTTTCTAAAATGTCGTAAGGCGTAAAAGAACCCGATAGTACGTACTTTCTATCCAATTCGCTGTTTTGTTATTGATATTTTATTATTGCTGGATGGCGTTAACCTTTTTTCACAATATAGTCGTTAGTGCTTCAGGTAGTACACGAGATGGCACATCAGACGTAACATGTTAACCTTGAAGACGCCCTTATTACTAATGAAATAAAAGCGCTTCTTTTAGTGTACCTGTTACACTTGATGTGCCATGATATTTTTACAACACTTGAACTTAACTAAAACCTATAATATTTTTACTTTGTAAATATCTAATTCACTGTGTTTATGACAATGCGCCGTTGCCAACCTTACTTTTCTTTCGGCGGTTCGAGTCATAAACTAAAAATCTACTAAGAGCCTCTTCACACGAATACTACATTACATTACGCTTCATAATTAAATAAAGACGTATCTAACGTGTTTTAGAAGTCACGAATCGTAAATGTTTTATTATAATCCGCGCAACGCTTCTTTTTTTTCTGTTTTCGATCGATGATAATACTAATACAAGAACGTTCACGTTCACGTTCATTTGTTTTTGGTAGTTCATCTGAACTGAACTGAGTCAATTACGAAACAAATTGAATGAAATTCGGATATTTTAACGTCATGACGTAACGTGTATTGTATTTTAACGAATCGTAAAAAAGCAATTTGAAATAAAATACGATTGTCATCGTATCCACAAGCTCTTACTCGTTGCTTAACTCCATAGCTAGTGAACTTAATGTGAATGGAAATATTATCTGCTGCCGCCTTTTAAGTTAGGACGCCCCGAGAGCAATTCAATAATTTAATTATTTTGTATGAAACCACAAAAAAAAGCAAAAATTTAGATTTTAGAAAAATATTTTTGCCACGTCAATCCCTTGAGTGGACTCATGTACCATCTCAATTTTCCCGAAACCAAAAGAACACGTCGTATAACGGCTATTATATGGGGTGTACGCCAATTGTTCCCGAATACGAAGATAGTTGATAATGCTGATAATATATTTGATGATGAGTGAGAAAGAAAATCGATTTGGAAAAAAAAAAAAAATGTTTTTTTTGCCCTAGTCACTCTTCATGGTGTTAGTAAACCTTAAAAAAACTATAATTTCACAAAAAATCATCACTCAAAATAATTCAAAATCAAAACAGCTGCTCACGGGTTCATCTCCCGCGGCCGCCCGCAGTTAATACCTTCCTAACTAATTAACTGCTGACCTCGCCGTAATAATTAATTACAATAATAATCACTCTGTCTATACTTACCACTTTCATTTGAATTCACTGTTAGAAGAACTCAAATGCCGGGGTCGATTCCCCGTGACGAAAAGTTATTTAAATGGAATATTCACACGAACTAAGTCAGGATTTTCATTCAGTTCAACACGACATTAAAACATACATACCTATGTTTATGATTTCGTATTCAGTTTTGTACCTATTTAGACCCGTTTAAAAATATGGATTGAAACGGCTTACTGGTCTAAGCCTTCCGTCCTACGAATTTTAGAAGGATTCAATTTACCTACTCTACTTTAGCCTGTAGCCATATTCAGAGACACTAAACACACACCCATTAGGTATTATTATACCTAACAAAAGTAAAAATTATTTTGCTTACCTATACTATTTTTTTTTTTTTTTTTAGCGCCCAAGCTAGGACTACCCTCATGCGGGAGGGAGGCGGTGAATGCTCATAAAGTGTAATACTGTTACATATTACGCATACACCACACGGCCGTCCGTGTGGATTATGTGGGACCGATAAATTGTAGATACAATTATTTTGGTCTGAGAATAAAAACTGATGTATCTCGTCAAACTTATAGCCAGGTAGATGTAAATAGGTAGATACATCCAATACCTTAATAATTCAGAAATAAAAAAATGGATATTACTGATATAAAAACGAAAATAATTATCTACAACCAATTATTGTCGTTAAATATTCACTATCTACCTACCTACTACCTACCTCTACCTACTGATCTTCTACCTGCTCAAATAAAACCCAATCAGACTACAAAATCTATTTTAATTTGTAGGCACCTACTTCAATTTAAATAGGTAGGTTAGTTGAAACAGAATCTTACATCACGATTTTGCGAATTATTTCTGAATTTTTCATTTTTCTACCATTTAACTTTGTAGAAGCCAGGTACCGTCAGCCATATATCTGAAATCAACGTATAATAATATCATAAGTAATATATATGTATAAATATATTAAAATAACAAGAAAATATGATAATACATAATCTTAAGGACGCGAATTCATCCAGTAACGGAAGAATTATTTTATTCTATTTTTCATGTAACTGCATGAAAAAAAAATATTAATTTCCGAACAGATATAATATGAATATATGTTTATACGCTATACATCCAAATGATAGTACTGAATAATTAAAAAGCTGGAAATTTATTAAAATACTAATCATCAGATTACTATTGAAATAGTCACTACGTCGAGTAATCTTATAGGTTATTAAATCTTTCACAAAAGATTAATTAGCTGATGATAAAATGAAAATTAAATTGTGCTTTGTCGTGAAAATAATAATTATTTTATTTACAATTAACATTACCAACATGAATAAATAAATAAATAAAATATACGGCAAACTATACATATTTAAAATAGCCGTAAATATCTTTAACAAGCTGCACCAATACCACTTACTTTTGACGCATATCGAACCGTAGGTTATAACGAACGTAATGATAATTCGCTAAATACAGAACATAGAAGAAAAAGCATATTAAAATAATAACGAATGCGAGAAATTCCAAGTACCACAGAGCATTAGTAAATATACCGTGCATTTTAAACTTTTGGATGTTTATGTTGATTTTAACATGTTGACTTATCAATCTATCAAAAGTATTTTTTTTAAATCAAGGGGCAAAGTGATAACTCAAGCACAGTGAACCCAATGATGTGTAGTAGAGGTCAGTGCTTAAGGCCATTATGTCACTACCACATCGTCAACCCCTTCTTTAGGGTTCAATAGTCAAAACAGAACCCTTACAGTTACAGTACAGATGAGTTTGATATTTTCTAAAGTTTTATTGCAACAATAATCTAATCTAATGTATTTTGTCAATAAACATACTCGTAATTACATTTTTTTTTCTTCTACCATCGTTTTGGAAAAGTGCTTTATCATCGAGGAGTAAGAAAGCTAAATTATAAATCCATGTTAATCAAAGTTGGTACGAATTAAATTTCTAATTTCTAAGATAATCACAAATCAATCGGTAGTTTCTAATGTCAATCTGCAATTTAAATGAACACAAAGAAAAAACATTCAAGTAGTAAATTACATGTGTAAGTGTCAAAAGGATGTGTCATTCACTTCACCACTCCATATTAATAACTTAAGACTCGAAATATGATACGATAGTGAGAGTAAAAGAATGATTATCTGTAGCACTGAATCCGGCGAAGGCGGATGTTTAGCTCTCTATGATTCAGCCTAAAAAAGCAGCTCAAAATATAATTTGGTCGTCGCTTGATTTAATTTTATTTCTATTACGTTTTTTGCACAGGATGTAGTAGGAGAGTGGGTAATCACTTATGAATTTCTTCATCCAGTGAAAGCAAACGTTATTTTTTCTTTGCGTGCAGAAAATTAACTTGGGACACAAAAATAATTACTTAAATTGTCTACTCTGCCTATATTTTTCTATACGCTAAATTGTGTTGTTTATACAATTGTAAAAAAATACAATTTTCGTGTTTTCTAAAGTGTAACATCACTCGAAGTATATATTTTTGTGTAATTTGTAAATTGCATTAGATACCTACTTACATACTTTTTTAACAGCTTCCATTTAAATATTGCGACACAGATAATAAACTACTGCCTGCTAAATATTTACTTAACTTATTCGTTGACCGATTTTATATTATCTGTACTTATTTTGTGTACTGGGTATGAAAATCTGGCTGGGATTTTTGTGGAAATAAAGACTAAAAAGCCAAGTGATAATCTTTAATATATTTAATTGGTCTTCAAATACAAAATGAATAAGCTTTAGTGTGTAAGTTGTCCCCCACGTAACAAAAGAAGTCCATTGCCATTTATTATCAAGGCGTTAGATAATTATCACAAGGATGTTAGTAAGGATATTATAGGAAAGAGCATAGTATTGATTTTGGCTTCCACCTGACAATGGCATAAGACTCTTCTGTATACGACGCTGCAGTTCGGGTTAACAGCTAACCGAAGCACCAAGGGCCGAAAGATTTTTTCCACCCAGTGTCCTCTGGCGTAGCCTTACAACTGCTATCTAAAGACAACAAACAGGATCAGTGGATTTACGTGACCTTCGAAGCATGGAAGCGCTCTAGTAATTTTTGCCACTAGCGGTCACCCATCCAATTACCCATCGCGGCCGCTACGTCTTAACTGGGTCGATCTCTTAGGACGGAGACAAACCGCCAGGCTACAAGTGCTTAACCGAGTAATGATTATATTTATAGTTATAGTATAGTCATGCGATAACATAGAAATAAATAAAGCATATTATAGTGAGCTTTTCAATAGTTATATATAACTCAACTCAAATCAATAAAATATTGTATTGCGGTGATTGAAAAAATTATGTAGCACCATCTAGTGTCAGAACATGAAAATATTCACTGATATTGGAAGTATATTATAGATGGCGCTGTTCGTGATCAAATTATGTGGTATTAAAAGACAAATATAGTTATATACTACTAATATCGTAATACCCCAGTCTATGACTAATATCATCGAAAAATATAATGATATACGTGCCCAAATTAGATTTTTGATAAATAAAACGTCACGAAACATAATAATAACATTGAGTCAAGTGTGTTACCTATCAATTATATGTCAAGTATTACAACTATTTTGATTTTTAAATTAAAACATAATAATTGTAATATCTTTTAGTGCGATGATAATTGTTTCGTTTTTGCAAATGCTTACTGACGGTTTGACAATAACGTTCACGATAAAACGAGAAAATGTCCAAGTGACATAACACAACGCAAGTTATCTGTCACTGTGGCCGTCAACAAAACTGGTGGCTCCATATAGAACTTAAACATGTCGTAAACCACAAAAAAATAGGAATTACCTATAAATATCAATATTTATCTTAATTGATTAAAATTTAAAGAGCTAATAACAAAAGCTAATATATATATGTCTTTATCTAAGTGTATCAATAGAGATTTGCGAATAATAGTGTTAATTGAAGTGACGTGCATAATGTGCGAACATAAAAACGGCAAGATATACAGATCCTTGTGTTAGATTGTTAAAATACTTTTAGAAGTGCGATGTTTCGTAGTAGGGGCTGGTTTGGGGGAGGTTGGGGTCGTCCCAAGAACCCCCATTCCTTAGAGAGATTAAAATATTTACACAATATTCTATGCAAGAATACAACAGTGTCTGAGAGTAATCGTGGAACTTTGGTGGAATCGTTAAGATGCATAGCTGAAATATTAATATGGGGAGACCAGAACGATAGCTCCGTGTTTGAGTAAGTTGTTTCATGAAATGTAGACTCTCTTGATAAATTCACAGACCCAATTGACAACAAAAGTTTATGTGGCTTCTATTTATGTTTTGTTACAGATAAATATAACAAGCCTATGTTTTATGTAATACATTTTCTTTAGGTTATTCTGTTACATGAATTAATACTGTGGTTAACCTTCATTCTTAATGTGATTAGAATTAAAATCATCTTTGTTCAAAGTATTTTTCTTGAAGATATTGCATTCATGTACACTCTTCACATTAATATCATGATAATGTTTTTAGCTTCTTCCTGGAGAAGAATATGCTGTCTTATTTCCTCAAGATCATGAGACAAAAATGTGGGGGCTCCTCATATGTGTGTGTGCAGTTACTACAAACATTAAATATATTGTTTGAAAATATCAGGAATGAGACATCACTGTGTAAGTATTTATAAATGTGTATGCACTCACACATTCATAATAGCATTTTCCAACAATATTGCAAGTATTTTGTAAATATTCATTTATCTGTCAGTATTATAATGGTGGATATAAATTCTTAAATGCTTACAGTTGTCAATATTCAATAACTGTAATATTAAAGCATATTGGAGTTCTTCAGTAAGTGTAAATGCATACATACCAATTTACGAGTAAAATCTATGATCTGCATTAAATCTACAGTAGATAGCCAAATATCAAGAGCAATTTTAATCAATATACTCCGTCCTTAGTATTTATCTGAAATAAACAATAGCAGATTCAATTTATAGGTTGATGGACTATCACTGATGCCAAAGATCTTGATCTCTTCGAAACTTTACCTAAAGATTTTGGTTTTGATTGTTATCAGTAGTTATCAGTAAAAGTTAAATCATGCCATAGGTCATCAGGTGGCTTAAAAAAACATTTACTTCCTTGCCTCCAAAGTGGTACAGTATGGTTGAGTATGGTCTGGGCTTCAATAGGAGGAGAAACCATATCCTCTAATATCTGTCCCACTAATATGGTAAAGCTAGATTTTGATTTGCTTACGATAAATACAGTCAAGGTAACTTTCTATAACAAGAATTAAATTGAGTATAATTATTGCGTTACTTTGTTGGTTATATTATGCAATCTATAAAATATTACACCACTTAATTTTTTTGTGCACAGAAAAGAAAATATTATTTCTTTACAATTTCCTTGCAAAAAAATAACAAGTTTAAATTTGTTTGAGACATTTTATTAACAACTTATAATTGTCAATGTTTCATACTTTTAAACAGGCTATACTATATTCCAAAAATAACTGACAAAGGAGAATAAAAAGTATAAGATCATCTAAAAAATTATGTTATGATTTTCACTCTAAGGCTTGGTTTTCATTCTTTTATTGTAAGGAAATCTAATAACATAAATTGTAGTTTAGAGAATATAGGTTAGAAAATATCTCATATTTTTAGCTGAATTCTATTGTATTGTAATAGTATTATTTTTTTTAAATATGAACATTATCATATATATTTATCATATTGATGGAGAAGCAGTACAGAATTTAAATTTCATTGTATATTTGGTAAAAAAAAATACAAAATAAGATATTTAATATGAAGTAACCTTTTGACACAATGAATCTTGAAATAATTTATGGGTCCATAGTAACAGTACTAATAGTATCATACTGTATGTTGTGTTAATATTGTAATAGAAATAGGTCAAAAGCATTATAATGTGTCAATTAACGATAATGATAAATTAATGATATCAGTAACATAAGTTAATGGGCATTAAGTCCTTATATTTCATTTTTATCATTGAAATGAAATAATATGTAAACATTATTTGATGTACGAGGTATCATTAGTTGTTGTAATTTAAAATTCAAGTTATATTTAAGTCATTAATGTTACTTAATTCATTAACCCATTAACTTATGTTTTTAATTTCATTAATTGACACATTATGCTATTGACTTATTTCTGAACTGTACGTGACATTTCATTTCAAATAATTTGAATAATATATATTTTTTTAATAAATCCTGTCCTGATATGATTTTATTATTAATAATGACTTCATTAAAAGGTATGTGTTGTAATGGTCTAGGATAGTATCAAGCTAAATTAATATCTATAAGAAAGACTCTCTGCATGGAGCTGTAAAAGCAATAGTCCATTCGAAAACAAATTTAGAGAATTTCCTATAATCCATTTTGATTTCAACTCAACACTTCAGGTCATGGATTTTTCCATATCATAAAGCATGTTTAGAAATTGGTGATGATATCTTTAAGCAACAAAGATTTTTAACATGATCATGGTGAGAAATTTTATTTAACATCAACTTCTGTTGGGTATGGAATTACATTCATCATTGATCCTTTCAACCCTGCTTACCGTGCACCTTGCTGTGCATGGGATGGATGGTACTGTTCAAAGCTGCTTAACTTCATCGTACACCAAACGAATTCTCACAAGTCTTTGGATTTTATTTATTTATTTATTTAATAATTAATGAGTATGTTTATACACCAATTACATTAATTAAACTACTAACTACTTACAAAAAATTTAACAAGAAATTAGAACGAAATTATGTCAGATTAAATTAAATAATAAAATTTAAATGATAACATAAAGTAGCAAAATTATTAACGAATTATACAAAGCAAAATTATTAATG
>DWPA01002996.1:0-14810 GCA_018251375.1 Calpodes ethlius
CACATTACTTAAGAAACTGTATTGGCACTGCAGTCCCTTTGCTGAACATCAATGTTCCTCTAAGTTCTGAGTGCGATTTGATTCAAATAAAAAATATTGTATCTACTACACTACTTACTCTACATTCTTGAGCTGTGAAGCTTTAAGATATTTTCAGATATAAAATTGTCATGTAGTTTAAAAATATTTATAATTTTTTCGCCAAGATCCTCCGGCCTAATAAGTACAAATAAGTATCTGTATAAATCACACACACATATAAACACACACATTGATGCCCACGGCCTAATACATAGTAACGCTTTACATATGCATTATAGTATCGATATGAATATGTTTATTTAGTTTCAATAATATTTCTTCTATTATTGCCTTTCTTTAACTAACGACCACTCTCTAATTTATCTCAGACACTAAACTACTGGAGTTTCAACTGTTCAGTACTTTCCCTCCTCTGTTTTTTCTGAGAACGTATCGTTTATGCGTTTGGTGTTGCTATAAATAAGGATGTTTTTATATAATTATATGAAATCGATAAACTCAGAAACTATTTGACCGATCATAATAAGTACAACATATGTTACAATATGTATATTTTTTCCCCAGCGAAGCAGGCTGGCTCCGCTAGTAAAATACATATTTTTTGCATGTTTTTGAAAAAGTAATTTATATCCCTGACGCAGTCCATACAGGGAACTATAGTTTCCGTTTGCAATTGAACACATTAACCTATTATTGCCCGACCATCGACTTGATTCCTAAAGCGATTCAGGACACTTATGTTTCGGCGAATCTCCACAAATTTCGGGTCACCGGTACAGCGGAGGAAATCACGTAAGCGCTAAATGTGTCACGGTTACACACTTGCTGTACCACAGCCCTTATAGCGATCGATGTGAAACTATCTTGCAGTTTTTTTACAAAAAATATTCTCTATATATCGAGTATTCGTCAATTTTCTATATCATAGTGTTAAAAAATCGTTACATAGTTTATAATGTGAATAAAAATTCCAATGAAGAATTCACGGCAAACTATGAAGGATAAGTAAAACATTTTTTCCTTGATGTACCTATAAGTCAGCACATATTATTTGAGCAATCTTAAAAACTTGCCTTCAACTCAATAATGTCAAAGCATGGGTCTTTTTTCCGCCCTGAGGAAGCATACTCCACCATACTGCTACATTGCGGGTTTAAATCAAAACATAAACAAAGTTCTTCCACTGCCCAATGGTTGTTTTAGCATTAAGTCCGTCACTTGTTCTAATACATGTGCATGGTTCAAAAAAGTGGCAATAAATAGTTACTTACAATAATAGTAACTGTTATTTGACTTTTTATGTTGCATTCTTTATCGTTAATCGCTTTGCGCTGCATGTGCGTCAAGCCCTCTCCTTACTTTGACAAATCGTAAGCTCTTAACACAAATTCGTCCGTTTTCTTTAATTTCAGCAGAAGTAGGTAATTTTTCCAGTTGACGGATAAAATATGTACGTTTTGAGAGTTTAACGATGTGATGACTTTAACGTTTAAATAAAAATATTGCATTAAACACTACTGAAAACATTTCATAATGACGTGAAAACTTTCTAGGAGGAAAATGAGTACTTGTATTAGAATAAATACTCGTCAGTTATTTGAATTAATTTGTCAACCAGCGATGTCACAACGAGGGTGGTAACGCATTAATTTTATTACGGACATTTAAACGTATAGTAATCATTTAATTAGTTAATTGAAATTAAAATAAACTTACCTTTTTAATTCTAATTAAATTACAACTACTTCCTTTTATCCTATTAAGTTGAAATTTGACACAGCTTTAGGTCCGATTACAATGCATCTTCATGACAATTTAACCTCGTACTTCATTTAGGGTCTCAAACTAGGGAATTCCTCAAAGGTTAAACGGAACAGTTACTATTTTTTTTAACTATAAAAGCGTATTTTTAATCTTTTAAACCATTCATTTATTAAACTACAAAGTTATTTAGAAGCAAATATCCATAGAACAGTTGAGCCCGTCAAACCGCAACAACACTCAAAGAAAAGTTATTACTCAACACCAATAAATTTCATTCATAAACATCTATTTCGAGAGGGCATCATATCGGAATACCAAGTCGGTCAGTGTAGCCGGTATATTTAGTGGGCTGACATTTTTACGTTTTTTCACGATACGTATTTTCGTTGCAAATGCAGTTCGGTGCATTTTGAGTAGTAAATGTGCCCAATAAAGGTGGGGCCTCATTATTTTAGTTTTTTATTGTTTCCGAGAGAAAATATCGTGCATTTGTTTACTAGTTAATGGTTTTATCAAAGTTATTTTTAGTAACGTTCTTGTTACCGGTATGTAGGTGTATGAAGTTTGCCAATCCTTGACCTAGCTCGATTATCTACTAGCTGTGGAACAGTTATAGTTTATTATGATGAATATTAATAAATAATATTAATTCAACGTCTCTGTTATCCACACTAATATTATAAATGTGAAAGTTTGTTTGTTTATTTATTTATCCTTCTTCCACGACCTAAAAGAGCGTCGTTGTAGTATGATTATTGGTTTAGAGATATTTGGGAGGATGAAAATGAAAATATTTCTCATTTTTGTGGGAAAATCCATAACGATGTATAAGTAATATAACCATTTGGCTAAAACTAATTTTAAATAATGTTTTAAACAACAAAGCGTCGTTTAGAAACCAATGATACAAAGTAATTCATAACCTTTTTAGTGTTGTACTATTTTCATTGGTGGGTGAAACATATATTTTTTATATTACCAAATAGTCTCACTTCTTTGAAATAAAAAAAAAATATATTGAAATTGATAATTTTGTTTGTCTCTTCTCTCTCGATTTACAGGATAATCGAATCCAGAAGTAGATCAGTGGTGTCTTTGAGGATAATGGCCGCTTCGTAACTAAACAATGCCACCCCAACAGAGCTTTACAATGCAAGAGGCGCTGCCACAGTGCGGTTATAAAATTCTGTAAAATATTACTGGTATGGCAGCACCTTTTGCACGCACACTTGGAAGTTTTCGTGTGTGCACAATTAAAGATGTCAATGTATTATCCGATGAAGAAGTTAATATTCGTCTTTGAAAGCAGATAACTTCGAAAGTTAAACGTTGTACCACAGTCTTCCAAATAGACCCAAGCCACCGTAGTAGGTTAAAATCCATGAACATCTACCTACTTCTTAAATCCCCTCGGATTAACACACGTTACATGTTTATGGAACCGATTAACTCTTATAGCCAACATAAATATAAGAAAATATGTTTTCCCGTGTTTTCTCCGCAATCATTTGTAAGAGCTGCATCATACTCCACAAAGTAAATAGGAAAATTGGGTGACTCCAGGTCATTGACGTCGACATCTTTATTTACGGAGTTTATGTACTTTTTTATAATCTGTAACAGTTTTATGGTTATGGGACTTTGTGCGAGGATTTGCACGTCTTCGTATATTTCGTAGCAATCAAAATAGCTTATGTTCTTGTTCTTATTCTATGAGCCACGATCAATATTATGTGATGAAATCGTGGAAAGTTTTTGGGTTCCAGATTCTTTATTTTAACTGGCAGGATTGGGCTTGCTCCTAATATGAATCCTAGGATTGCAATCGCGAAGATAAGAAGAAGAAGCAGAATTTGATGTGTCATTTAACAGCACAGTTTATGAGACACATACATTTATGAGAGAAAGAGATTGTGCATATGTTATTCAAAATTTAAGTTAGGGAAAATTTACCACCTATACCTTAAACTTACAGAAAATAATATAATACAATATGTGGAAAATAAGATTTATTTGTAAGAATGCTTAAAATATCATTAAAATTCTTCTAAGCACCTTCTGTATCGACGTAGCCCATACATAGGTACCACGGCCAAACTGTGCTAACTCCAAATCTCGTTTTTATTGCTATTTTGTTATAATGTTTTATTTACGACACGTTCGCTGGCGCCGACTTTTTGACAGTCGGCTCCTTTGCCGATTTCAAACTGTCAGAATCTAATTACCAAAATCACAACAGGGACTCACCGTTACGTCGACCTTTATGTTTTTACTCATAGAGTCCATTTTTGTGGAATTATCTACAGACATTTTGGGCAAGCCTTTTGAGCTCCATTCTTTATAGTAGCATCGGTTAGTGATGTTTTTTTATTCTTCAACAAACTAGTTTACGCTTCACGGCGTTTGCTAAAGTTCGCGTTCTTTATAAACTTCATTGGCCATTTCGCGGTTTTTTGGATACAATAAATTAATCTATTGAAGAAAATGCAGTTGATGAATTGGCGCAAGTATAAAAAATAATAATTCTTTTTATTTTCTATATATTACACAATACTTAATTATATATTTTAGAAAATACAAAATTAAAGGAAATCATTTAGGGAGAATTCCGTTGTTTACATAAATATAACTTCGACTAACTTTACATTCGATTATATAATTGGAGAATTAAAAGTAGATTAATAGATTTTTCCAAAATAACTAATATGCTGTACTCACAAAAAATCTTCATAAATAATAAACGTTTTAAATCTAAACCTTACCAAGACGCGTATCTAGATCAGTAACTTGTAAAATTGGTAATAATATAAATTTGCAACAAACTCACAAACATACGTGACTCCTGTATATGAACGGGGTGTTGGAACGAATCAAAATCGGCGCCAGAATAAGATTAATGACCATTGCTCATTCCGAGATCGGTATCGTTTATTCCGAAATTGAAAGCCACTCCAATTAGATGTTTTCTCATGCATCGTTCGGTAACAAATAATATATGACATTCTCCCTTACATGTATCTAAAGTAAAATATTTCATACATCATTATTATTATAAATAATGTAATCGATGTTTTGTAGAGCTAAATAACTAGACCTAAATAAAATACATTGTATAGCACTTTAAACACTGAGTATTAATACATTTTAAAAATTTGTTGCTAATTGCTCATTCTATTATGTATCAAATACTGTCAATTTATTTTTATATAATATCACGACAGTTTAAGATTATATGACTTTTTTTACCAAATATTTATCGAGAGAAATTAAAAACTAGCGATTTCAATACATTGCTTTCTATCAAAGTACACTTAGATACTGATGAAAATAATACCGTGAATTATCAAACAAAATCAATGACAATAAATACCCAATAATAATCACATCGGTAAAACAATATCGAGGGACCCCAAACGGTAAATTAACGTGGTTTAGTAGCCACCTAAGATTACCTTCGAACAGAAAATCATTCGTATTATTTTCCCTTGGCGTCAAGCTGTACATACTCTGTATATAAGCCATCATGTAGCCACGGCCTATACGTAAAGATTGTCGTGTTCCTTATATCCGAATATAGCGAAATTCCTGCGGGGCCGGTGCTCGTACGCACCATACGTAGCAGTCGGCGCCGCTGCGGCTGCTTTGTGTAGTTTTGTGTCCCTCCGCGGTATTTATGTAAATGACAGAATTCAGAAAATGCCTTGCTCTCGCAAAAACAATGAGCGGCCGAAAAACGAAACGAAACTTTCATTTTTCGGGTTGCGACGCTTTTGCATGCGAGTACGCCTTGAGTGACCTTATTGTGTTCGGTAAATTGTTGATGCGTTCACATATAAAGGGTTTTATTTTAATCACCTTCTACAGGGGACTACGTTGCTTTAAACATTATAAGATATAAGTGTTCTATGTCCAAACAAATAAATTATAATTACCTAGTTTGATAGGATTTTATCGATTATGAATCGAGTGCGTTTTTTTTAATTTTCTTCTGGTATCAAACGTGACATAAAATCCTTATATATCTCACTAAAACTCTCAAAGTTTATGTATAGATATTTTTTTAGAATATTTGCATAGCTTACATCCTAAATCATCATCATCCTTATTTATGAAACTTTTTATTAATATCATTCACAGAAATAATTCACTTAGTATTATTTTTGATAAATATGTATCTAACAAAAGAATAATCGATATCATACTGTATCGTTTATATAAACTTTATTAAAACGCGAGCGTTTTTCGCTGCGTTCACAAAAGTATGAAAATATTATACGTTATACGTTTTAAATTCTTTTAAAGATTTCGAATCGAATTCGGGGTTCAGGCGCCGTCGGCAAGCACTAACGGATTTCTTTTTGCGCTAACAGTATCTCAATTTCATTGTCCGTCGCTTTTTTGATGTTTTGTACCGTCTGCTCCGCTAAGATCCTAATCTTTGATTTAGGAGCTCGCCGATAAAGACGTGTTTAAGATAATGTATCGCCAATCTCGATATTTATTATTGGAAAGCGTTTATCTGTAAATTCAATTTCGTTTACGAATAATTTCGGATTGTGCCTATCTGCCACTCCAAACAATGACTGTGTGAAAATAAAAACTATAAACGGTCCTATTTTGATAATTTTGAATACGTTTATAACTTTATTGAAGAATACCTAAATTATTCAATGAACTTGAATTTCAATTAATAGATTGAATAAACCAAATATCAAGAATTCGTTTCCAATGCTGAAGCTTAACGGTTGGAGTATTCTTAAAGCTGCCACCCAGATACCACCTTCGAGAAATAGGAAATTCAGTTCACCAGCAAATAAGATGTGACCTAAGACTTTTGGTAGTATAGTATATGTGTGTAAAACAGTTTAATTTCACTGAATGAACTGAATTTATCTGAATATCTTTATAACCTTTTAACTGGAATAGTTACTCCTATCAATATTCGTTTTACAATAGTAGGTGTTTTGTAATCTGCCCTAGAGTAAATAAAAATATTGTAAACAATAACCAGAATTATACGTACAGGAAGTGCAACTAAAGTTATTTATAATTTATCAAATATGAAAAAACTTTCAGCCAACGAAGAATGTATCATTTAGATACCGATATTTCTGAACAAATATAATCTAGACGACGTTTCGACTGCGTAACCAATGTACAACAATTTAGTAAGAGTAATTTCTGCCAAAAAATATCATATTTGTGATATTTTTGCTTTCTTCTCTAGTCAAATCTAGTCTTGGACATCAATATTTATAAAAATAGTTCAAATGTATGATTTTTTCACAGAATCCAAACTTCAATGAAAAATGAGCTATGAATTTAAGTTACCCCAAAATATTCCTGTAATTTTGCACTTTATTATTGCTTTGTTAAAGAAGTCAAGGGCGTAGAATTGTTAGTGTTTCAAACGCTTGTAGGCGCTAACCTAGATACAGCGGAGATACAGACGTGACAGTTTGAATGAGTTATATATAAATACGTGTCATAGCCGTAAAGCTTCTCTCTTTCCATTCTTTCACAACGTCATATTTATTTGTTGCTGGCGTAATATTGTTTTTGTAAATATAACTTAAAATTATTTCTTTTTAGTTCTAATTTTTCAAACTTCAGTGATTTATTATAAACTCGCAAAGGTTATTTTTTTAAATTTAACGATATCGTATTGCGATGACTCCATATACCTTTTATGCACGAAATTCTTTTCTAACTCCGGGAGGGTTAGTTAATGAGAAAGAGGTCCAAAATATGTAGAATTATTACAGCTGTCAAACGAATTGACTAGTCAAGTTATGGTAACTGGTTACAATTTTCCATGGACATGAGTAATATCATCATCATCGACTTGTTGCCAATTAAAAAAAGGTAAGGAAGCACATATTACCGATTCTATCTTCACATGTCTTTAGAAAATGATAGGTTTTCCTTAGTAGGGAGAAAGTCAGTGAATTTAAATAAGCTTAAGCTAAATTTCACCTGGAGGCTAAACTTGAGAATTAATTTTCACAAAGATAACAATTAAGTAGGCTAAACGTGTTTAAGTATAAAACACAAAATAGTGATGTACGTAAATAAAGAGCCCATAGAGCAAATATGACTTTTTTGTTGTAATAATCTCAGTCCTAATTTCTATGTCTATTTTGTAAGAAGCTATGACTAATTCCAATTAAAAGATTGGAAAATTTTGAATACGATTATTCGCAATATTGTTAAAATTTGCTTAGAAATCACTCAAACTACAAGACATATTAATATATATCCTTAGCAAAACTTACTCAATATCATGAGCATTTACTACCGGCAGGAATAAAAAATTGAAGGGATGCACACAAGAATTACAAAGAAATTACAAAGAACAACGTCCGCCAGATAACGTAGACGATCATAAAAACCATGTTCAGATTTTTTAGACATAAATATCACGTTGAAATTGTTTACACCAAACAGATGGATATATCATTCGTGTGTGGCTCAAAGCTCAAGCTCCTCCATCGCCGGGCGCCCTTCAGAACACATCCCGGGAATCCTACAGCGAGACGGCATCGTCCGAACGACTCCAATTATCATTCCCCTCGTGAACGGTAACAAACGGGGCAGTCTAATTAAACAGTTTGAGGAGACGGTTTTTGCCATTGTCCATAATCGGTCTTAATCGAGCTACAATTAAGGCGATTGTGATCGATTTGAGGCCGTGAGAGATGCCGCACAGGACCGCCGGGGAGCTCGTTTTTTGGAAAAGTGCATTTGGTTCGTCTGCACTTTGTTGTTGATGATTTGGGAGGAGGACTGTTTCGGGATTTAAGTACAAATTACACATAGTTAGGTTATGTAAAGTATGATTTATCATTTTAGACCAATGAGTAATTTATCTATATGTTAACAAAAACAGAGCATTCTTCGGTTGATAATTAAGGATGTTTCAGTTAAATATTATTAATAAATTCTTATTAGATGACTACTTTTCGTCGCCAGAAGAAGACGTAAAAATCTTTAGGAACGTCTTTACGGTCTCGTCACTGGTGACTCAAACGATTGAACACTGACGTAAAATTACAATTCGCTAAATATAGGAAATCGGCATGTAAGGAAGTATTTTTAATGACCTTCCAGTGTACATGTGAACCTGAGTGCGGTACATGCGATCCCAGGTTCAATTTCCGTTAGGCGTAGATATGTAATCCATTCGGATGGTCTAGGATTATGATGGTCTAGGATGTCTCATTTGTATGTGACCACTGGTCATGCTACCCACTATGTATGTCTAGTGGGTAGTCCTTCATGTGGGAAGTCCTAATGCGGGAGTGCATATTATTTCATTTATTTACTATTACAGATAAATTATGTTCAATGTCAGTAATGGATATAAGATATGGAAAGCTTTTGTCGTAATTTTAACTAGGTAACGCTGCAAAGATTAATTTAGTAACTTCAATCTTCATACGGGAATGATGAAATAATCCAGGACAGATAAGTAAGGAGACATTAAAAAATTCCGTCCTGTGACATAATGGGATCGCCATCTCTCATTTGCATCACTATGCCAACAGCCTCTAATTACAGTAATACCTGTCAGGCTCACCTTTTAACCCACTTGTATCTGGAATCCATTGTATTGTCGCGAGCGCGACTTTACACCGCGATACGATGTCGGGTCTTCACGGCTCCGATATGGGCCAATGTGTGATCCAATAGTCTTTAATTACAAAATAAATGGTCTCGTATATGCTTGCTTTATTGACATCGAATAAGAAGTTATCACCCCATCACAACTTGTCCAGCCTTAATCAGTACCAACCTACTATCCTGACAACTAATATAAAAAGAAAATATTCGGATACTTCTAAATTCAAACTAGAAATACGAACCTATAAATAAAACTGTAACTTGATAAATTGCCGTTAGTTCAATGGAATCGTATCGGATAGTGTAAAAGGGCTTTCACACGTAATTTGTATTCCGCTCATCTTTCATCACAGACCGCTGTGGTCTCAAGTGTTTCTGCGATCCGTCCCTTTCCATCGTCAGCTCCACGCGTATCTGCGTCCTTGTCTCGGTGATATGCCCAATCCATTCCGCTATCGGAAAACAAACATACGGTAGCTTTTGCTTCGGGATCAATGCCTGTACAAATAGATGTAAATAGTAACGTACAATATATTGAAATTGTTTCGGTAATAATTTCACTCATTTGTTTTGGACATATTTCGGCGTTTTGTCCTCCGCCCGCCTGCCGGTTTGTCACGTTATTTGAATTACTCTATTTCGGTTTGTGTACTTTCTAATTCGGAATGTGTGTTAGGTTACGTTTACTTATAACGTGTAAAGTATCGTTTAGAACACATCATTTCCTTTGCTGGCGAAGATTAAACTAAGAAAAGGAATTAACCCGTCTTTTCCCACACAATTCATAACTTAGACCAACTGGACGTGAAGTCCAATCCTTCAACTGTCCCATAGATATATATAGTATTGTATTGGGATAAGTAATTGAACTATCCTAAAGCACCCTATCTCTGGCTCGCAATCATTGACTTGAACTAATAGAGTGTTAAACCCCTAACTAGACGATTAGTTGTCGAATTAAGAAAGAACTTGCAAATAAAAAATATCAGGTAAGCTATTCTATCATATCCTGTCATTATGATATCTGATGTCCTATATTTTAAAAATAAAATAACATGATCAGATACCTACTAAGAATTGGAATATGATAAAAATATTATTAGACTGCTTCACCATCTTTTATCATTTCCTGGTACCATGAACTAGCAGAAAAATAAGAAATCCCAATATAATTTCTCATTTCGATATTCGACGACGGCGTCATAGCGTAAGTGCGTGGTGTATTCTATAACAAGTCTAAGATTTGTTTCACTGCCGTAGTGTTTCAGCGTATAAAATACCTTTTCATGCCCACGGTGGTGTCTCATCGTCGTATTTCGCGGAACATATTGAGTTCGCGATATTGTGTCACTGTCCTCTGGTGTGCCAACTTTTTGAATGAGTGGATGAATCTTTACGCCGTTCTGTTTTTAACTCATTTATCTCATTGATAGCCTTCTCGATTTCGTTAGTAGTTTCACGGAAAAGATAATTTGCGCTCGTTACGACCACCTATGAAAATAGGCTCACCAACAGTGTTATGGGCAATATGATTTGACTAAACTAGTACTGCCAATAGGACCAAATAGTCCCTACTAAGGCCAATTAATGATTTGTCCTACTTTGGTAAGGGGAGATTTGGGTAGGCTAGACATTTATCGTCATCGCTCGTAATAGGTAGCATACCTAGTAGTAAAGGGCTACGGGTAAATTCACGTAGAAAGAAAATTATAGTTAAAATTTGAATTCGGTGCTGACTACCTGCCCCAATTACCTTCACGTGTCAACGCCGATAATCACAGGCACTGGCAGATTGTTTTCTATATGAATATGTGGCTAAAGTGGACGAGGAACATTACCATCATCAGCGTTCTCGAAAAAATTTTGAGAGATTTTATAAATCCCATATTACATATCAAATTATTTTCTGATATCGAAGTAAGACTGAAATACAAACTTTTTCAATTGAATTTGTTGCTAAGTGAAGCATCTATTAACATTTAGAATACAATTCAAGTCACAAACATATTCCTACTACTAACTCTAACATGAAAAGTCGTTAATATAATACAATGTTTTCTTCGTGTTAGAACAAGGTGACGTAAAGGTGTCCCCACCCTTTTTGCAAAATATTTTGTTTCGCTAATTCCTTGTAACGAGACAGCCCTAATCACACGGCAGTCGTACACTATTTTTAAGCTGCCACTATTGCGTTCCGTGTATAAAAACCTATAATCTGACCTTCCACTCAATTAGGTGATGACAGATTTACCAAGGTACCGTCCGTGGTTTGACGATATTGTTATTGCAAGCCGCTATTACTCACCGACGGTCATGTTACCACGAATTAGTACAACACGGAACTTGCTGAATCACAATTTTACAGTGTTATCTATGTCTAAAGCATCTCCTCAAACATCTTTAATTACTTTTTTCGCTGCTCCACCAAACAATCTTGAATGTTCTCGTGCCGTCCAAAATATAAGTTGCCTCGTTAAGCAACACTGTTATCTTCTCGGTCACCTGCTTGTGGTTTTGAGTTCAATTCCCAATCAGGGAAATATATTTATTTTACATTATTGTGGAGTACAAGGGTTTTAGAATGCAAGTGTAAAATGTTTGTATTATTTCCATATCAAGAGACGAGCTTCCTGCTATACTTTTAAACCCTTACACAATTAGTATGCCTTAAATGAAAGCCTGCATGGCATGTCAGTCTGTTCCCGTCGCGTCGTCCATGCTGTAACAACTGATTGCGCTCATCCTGTACGGCGCATGGCAACTGCAACGTCATCGACGACCGACCTCTAATCGGGAGTCAACGAACCCCAAAATATTTCCTAAATCGGTTAACGTCCCGATCGACACGCGAATCCAATTTGGATAGTACAAAATTATTCGAATTATATCAAAAATCGCTACCACGCACTCCCTCGCAGCGTTCGAGAGAAACCCCGCGAGCGATGTTTGAACATATTTCAACTTTCATACTAATTTCATGTGCCCTAATTATCTCTTTATATCTCCTGCGATGTCGAGAATGCGCATTTACAAATTCTCAAATTCTTTGATTTTTTATTCAACAAATGACAAATGAGCTGAACGGAGTACTTGATGGTAGCTGGTCGCAAAATTATATTTAAAAAATGACTTATCTTTACCGTAATTCTCTGGTTCATGGAAGATTGGTGATTGCTAGTCTCGGTGGAGAAGACAGTATCGGGATATAAAATTCATACTCCATTTTCGAATACACCGAATAGCTATCAAGTTAGTTTTAATGAGTAATAATTCCATATAACTCAATCTCCTCATCCTCCTTCTAATAAAAAGTTATCATCAGACTGATAAAACAGCAAGTAGTCGATCCTGACTAATATCTCCTGATCCTGATCGCATCTTCATCCTTGTCGGGATTTCAAACGAGTCGATGAGTCCTGACTCTTATTTGACTTGTAACGATTCTAAAGATACTTAAATAAACCTAACAAACTATATGCATCACAAGAAAGAAAACACGAGATCTCAACGTAATTAAAACGGATTGCATACCGCAGCCGAAATCGGCTACAGATCCTCGAAGATAATCAAACGCACGTGTATTTAAAATACGTATTTTTTTAAACAATTCAAATAAGGCATACTAAAAATCTAATGGGCTTTCCCGAACTGGCAACACCAAATTACCAATTCAAAATGGAGAATAAAGACACAAGGAATGATTAAAAACCGTACGATGCTCTCAGATTCGGTAGGGATGGGACGCGTTCACTGAATTTTGTATAAGATTTTTATAAATAAGTAATGATTTTTTATTTTATTTTTCAGTTTAATACTTTTTTTATTTTGGTAGCTATTGACGTCTTCCAGGATAATCAATTATAAAACAGTATTCTTTTATTACGGAAATAACGTGACTGTAATATTTTGTCTCAGACATAGAATAGTCGAATATACAAAACAAAATGCACTAATTTACTCTTTTTCCTCAAAATTTTAATAGCAATTATGGTTACTACGACATTTACGATTATGGTATATGAAAACTTATTTAAATAATTGTACCCAATATCAGTATTAATGGAGCTTTTTGTGCTTTTGTAATTTTACTTCCATTCCGTAGTTATAGATTTTTTGCAACAATGTCTTTTAGGGTAAACATAAGATTAAGGAGACAAATTAAAGTTAGAGCACACAAACGTTTTTAAAATATGAATTACAAGCAGTACAAGTCTATAAACCTCACATCTCGTACGTCTAAATGTCTCAATACGCAGTCTATCAATATCGCCAGTTTGAGGAAAAAGTACAACAATTATACAATAATACAGATACAAAAGAAACGCGAAGATTCCCGTCCACCACTACGCAGTACGTCGGCCGTACGCGCGTAGTACGCAGGAATTCCACTACGCGCAGTTTTTGTGGTGCGGTCGCCTTTCGCTCGCGAGTTTTTCGCCTTCGCCGTGTATGGCGCTGCGCCATACACAGTTACTCGCCGCTGAATTGTTTTTAAATGACGGTAGGACTCGTTGCACTCGGTACGAAGGATGAGGCTGCGTTCTTTGTAGAATTTCCTTTATCGTTTTTCAAAGCAAACGTTATGATCCAAAATTTTCACATCTATTTCGTTATCTGATAAGTTTGCATATAGAGCAGTGTTGAAATCAATTCAACTGAGAACACCTCTAGTGATAATGATCACCAATATAATTGAATATAAATATATTAGTAGCATCAGTTTTAGACTTCCCAATCAGTAAAGTTGCTGATGAGCCGTAACTGCTGCCTTTAAAAAAATATTTGCTAACTTTGTTATAAAATAAAATCCTGTACATTGTAGAAATTTACTATTGAATTACACTTACTAATCTTATGAGTAAGGAAGCATAACCGACATTAATTTTCTTAATTTTCTCTTTATTCTACAAATGCGCACTCTCGTCTTTCGTATGGTTTGTGGTCGGCAAAATCAATACGATCTTTTGTTCATCCCCACATGGTCCGCTCTTACGATAAGCGAATCGCAATATCCCATTCCGTCTGAAGTCAGTAAAAGTATCCGTTTGTTTGCTTTTTTTACTCCCTGTTATGTCTAAATCCAGACTTTCCTTATTTTTATTGCTGGAGTTGAGCTCACTGCCTAATGGAACTGCTAGACGATAACTGCAGGAAAAAATAATGCGGGCTCGCCGTTTCCTTTTCGGCCGGTAACCTATCGGCGATACGTTTGATGTACTGAGGTTCATGCGCAAATGTAACCACTAGTCATTGGCTCGTCTGGTAGTTACGGAGCTTAACTTCTTACTTAAAGAACTACAATCCTATAAATTTCCTTACGGGAACAATCAATGCAATTTGTCAGTAAGTAAAATTATATATAATTCTCATAAAAATAATAT
>DWPA01002997.1:0-14808 GCA_018251375.1 Calpodes ethlius
GTTGTGTGTCCTGAAAGCAGTTTTTGCATTGTATAATCGTGCAATAAAGTGAACGGTGGAGCGGTAGAGCGGTGGCCTGAATGTCCAGGAACACGAAACAATTTAACTAGATTAACTGGAACAATTGTTCCAGCGAAAGGTGGAAATGATGCCGGCGAGTACAACTCTCATACCAACGCAGTCGTGGTAGAACAAAGTATAAATGAACATGATACCTACTTTAATGCCGGCAACTTATACATCAGATACCTAAATAATCGATAATACTAATCGAAAACACCCAACAACATATTTGAATGAGTCGTATTGAGTGCTCTAGCTGGACATCGAAGCTGGTTTCCTTCGTCCGATCAGGTAATACTTCTCAACATAAACTACACGACAAGTTATCAAATTATCATATTTGTTGACATCGAAGAAGCAGCTTGCAGTCAGCTAGATGTTACGTATACACTGTACCATAAAAAACCATTGAATTTTCGCGTTCAAAGGATTCTAACAGAAAGTAGCCAATAATACTTGGAAACATATTCGTACAATAAATATATAGGTACTAACTAACTAAGAATTATAACGCTTAGAACCGCAGCAGTCGTACGTAACGTGTAATCATTTCAAGAAAGGCTATCTTGGTAACATGACAATGTTGCCATATATGAAAAAAAGTAACTTCCTCATTTTCTTTATAAGTACCGGTACCACTTTCCATTGTCCAAAAACATATTCCCACACTTGTGGGCGTGTCGACGTAAGTACAGGATATTATACACAGCTGTGTATATCGCACATATGTGTGTGTAATATGCATATACACATTATGATGCTTCTCTTTTAAACAATATGATATTAAGAAAATAACCGACTAGGCGTTATAAATGTACGCTTACTACTATATTTGATAGTCTGAAGAAATAACGGATTGATTTAGCTAACCTACTGTTACTTTTAAGTAAAAAAACATTATATTGTCATTCCTCCCGTGCTGATGCGTTATGTCCAATGTAAACTAGAAGCATAACTCGGTATCATCTTATCGCACGTTATCAGTTGCGCTCGAACTAATCCTTGCAACAAATAAACCGCACGTGTTTAACAAACGGACGTTTAATAAAAACGCTCTATAAAACCAGACAGCTTTGTGCCGTTACAATATCGATAATATTCTTATCTAAGTGATTGCAATCCTGCATCAACATAAAATGGCTTTATGATGCAACCCGTTAATGGTCACAAATATAACATACCTATACGTTAAAAACTTACTGTAAATATCACCACATCATGAGCATATTAAACATCCCCTCGTATTCGAGAACAATACTTTCCTGAGTAACCCAGCAACGCAATACGAGTAACGCTGTTTTTCAGTGCGTCCGTCAATGTCATGCCATTCATTTCATAAACAACATTCAAGCATTACTATAATTATGCATAGTACTCTTTAAAGCTCTTTGTTTAGTTAATTTAATGCGAATTATTTTACTGTACTTTCTTGATGATAAAGACAAAGTTAAAAATACGGGGACAATTCTCCTTGTTTATAAAGCGGTACTAGAATTCGAAGCAATTGTTATTTTTAATGTAAACAAGTAACTAACGAACAGGCCCATAGACTTTGGCAAAAACATATCCAATACTAGTACGTTACCGGCCAAGAAGAAAGAGGGAAGAATGAAATGAAATGAAGTTACGTAATACAATTATATTATGAAAGTAGTGATGATCTTTTTAATTTAGTTCCTGTTTTATGTATTTTTCAATAGTTTCAAGGTCACACGCATGTTATATAATTTGGTATCTAGTAGACTGTTTTGGTCACCATAATATACTTTTATTAGTAGATATAAATTAAGAGCTTCAGTTTTTAACCTTCCCGGGGAGATGATATAATACAATATGAAAAGCAAATACACCTATGTCATATAAGTTATCCTATAATTCAGTATAGATTTTTTCTCTAGATACCACAAAACATCACAACCCGTGAGCCACGGCCGACGACCTCGACGGATAGACGAATCCAAATCTTACCCACACACATAATTCGCGGGGACAATAGTGGCATATGGCATACAGGCCATCTCTGTTTGTCATACATGATTCATGCCGCGAGTTACCGCGGTTCCTCACGAACGCGCCTCACGTCATCGGCAGACATTAATTATATTCACTGTCTATCTTTATATTTTATTCAACTGAGTAAGTATGCAAAATGTCAATTGATAAACAGAAGTTCAATTCAAGCGCATAATCTTAATAACTTGTATCATCAAATATCGTCAGATGTGTAAATATGTTAGAAGTAAACAGTTATTTGAAAGGTTTTAAGCCACTCATTACCAACAGTAGTTTTGCGCAAAACTGTTCTTTCACTCAGATACAAGGGGTATCCTTATTACCAACCATCCACCAAAAAGTTTTACAATATTACAGTGGTAATGTTTAGAACCAATTAATAAAATTTATGACTTCTATTGGGCGAAAAATCGTCAGATGGTTCCCACTTAAGTTAGGCAGACTTCTCGACTGCGAATTATTGCGAAAATAAATAAATAGTTTAGCAATAAAAAGTTGCTTTTACAGAAAAATAATGTGTACCCGTTCTGTACACGACTGAGGTGTTCCCTCGTCTTTAGCGAACCCTAAATGAAAGATCAGATCATATTATCGTTAAAATGCACTATGATTCGAATTAAAACTTTCGGAAAATTTTTGCTACATGGAATGAGAAAGTAGTTCTAATTTAGCATGTTAGACTTGACCCAAACCAAGCTCCTAATAAACATTATAAGAGTGAAAGATTTCAAAAGTACATACCTGTAGGTATCTATATATATATAGGTATAGAAAAGTTTAGCATACGTAAAGACGTACGTGAAAGTACGGTCCGTACGTTAATGCAAATCCCATGTACTTCAGTCAAACATGGGTAAATATTTGTGACAGGAGACTGCCAGGTGGATCACGGTTACGAGCCGCGTAGCCGTGGGGAAGCACAGTCAACGCTCGCTAATTAAATTAGAACGGCATTCCTACACTGCACATACAAACGGCTTTTGTTTATGTATAAAACTGTGAAAGAGAGATTTCCGGTTCCATTTTATTTTTATTATATTACATATTAGAGTTACGTTTGATCACGTACTGCGGTACATTTACATATATATAGGTAACTATGGTCTTATCAAATATGAAACATTCTCGAGTGTACTTTCTAGAAATATGACATCAGTAAACTGTTATTCAGAATAACACGATCATTTATTTAACGCAAAAGGAACGGAATATGGCTTTGTATAAACTTTATACTCGTATAAAGATTATAATCTGGAACAGCGTAAAAATCTCAGGCAGCCGCAATATCCCGAGCATAATACTTTATAAATTCGCAAGTGTTTTTAAAACCCGTTCACATCGCAACGAGGTTGTAGCGCACTATGACAAGTTTTTGTGATAGACTTTCATATAAGTAATTACGTTAGTAATATCGACGATAACGCTATCGGGTCCATCGAGCTCTCGGCTCGAGCCGGTAATTGCATCGGCAATGACCATTAACCACCGCCCACGGATAACAACACCACATGTATACTACAGTTATCTAACATAGAAACACTACCTAACTAACAGTATACCAACACAACAATATCCAACGGATCTCAGGATACAATAAACAACAATATTCACAACACAGGGTATCCTTGTTTGGGTTCTACGACAAAACATTGTATCATCGACGTATTTTTATTAATAAAGTTCAACAAATTATACAGTTATATAAACAAAACAAAAATTACTGCTTTCAGCATACAATTTGAACTGAAGAATTTAAAACATGCTTCAGGTATTATTTCGTTTCCGTATGTGGTTTTAAATTTCGTACAACGCCAAAAGAAACGATTTTACCCTTGCAACCCGTTTTAAAAGCATTATATTTTAAAGTGTGTATTTTTGTTACTATTCTGCTTTTGAAACTTGTTTAATATAAAATTATTTCATTATGTTTCTATGTCCTCATGAAAATTCCTACTTCCTTTAAATTTTGACTCTCGAGCTTTATTAAAAAAACAGAAGTCGGAACATTATATCGTTCAAGGAAGGCTTTTGATAAAAACTCGTTACAAAAGAATTTTAAACATTATCATTAAAAACTTAAGGATATATTTTTCATTTTAATTTTCATCAAATTAACGGATGGAAATAAAAGACTACCACTCGATCGTAATATATTACCACAGATTAATAAGTAGTATTTTACGTTATATTTGATGTCTGTGCCATTACTGAAGCGGCAGACCAATAGACGACGTACGTAATAGATGGCAAAATGAAATTTCCGAATATACGTTCGATTCGCTCACTTCGATTTATAACCGGAATTCGGACGGATAGACTACCTGCGATCGGAAGTCAACAATGAATACAATACATCACCAAACACATATCAAATAATCATTGTTCCATGATATACTACGTATACCAAAATTACGCGATTTTTAATTAATATTACATTAATGCATTAGAAATTTTCATAGTCTTACCTAAGAGGTTCGTTACGGCCCATTTTTAAACGACTTCACAAAATGGGATAGTTCTCAGTTTGAATATTTTTTTATGGAGACGGTACTGCCATTGCCCGTGCATAGTGGTAAGTCTTTGTCTAACTGAATAGCTCATCATTTATTAAAAACACAATCATGAAGGTTCTCTAACACTGCAGCCAAGAGAGTAAATTATAAAGCAGATTCAAAATCTTCCACTTGCATAGCAAAACGTCCGTGGTGCAATTGAATTTCATATTTAATTCAAGTCAATTCTAATTATATCTTCAGGATAATTCTAGACTTAATTGTCGTCTATGAAGATAAAAAAGTAATTTAGCCATAGTATAAACACGAGCCTTGAAGATATTCAAGTTGCAATTAGTGTTGTAAGTATAGGAGTACGTCTCCAGAATAAATAAGACTGAACACTCATTTCAGTTTGAATGCATCAGTACTCAGTGTGTACGCGTAAGGTTTATATTTAGAAAATGTTCATCGCTTCATCAGAACCATTCCGGTGATGTGTAAGAAACACTTGCGGACCGTAAACAAGCACCTTTACGATATATCTATTTCAGGATGTAGCTAAGGAAAAAAGAAAAAACAAACGTTAATTCTTGTGTGTTTAAAATAATTAAGATAGTAAAATGGATAAGAATATATAATCAAATTTACCATTAGTCATTTTTGGACCATTTTTTTTTGTGATTGGCCCAGAATACTGACCCTAATCTCATGCTAGTGACTCAAATCACCTACAATGTAAATATTGTTATTGAATAATGAATATTATTAATGATGCTAATATTTCCTGTTAAACCTACTTGGCTAGCGAACACTTCCTTGCTTAAGTCAGTCGCCAAGTGCCTCGTCATGTTCCGGTTTGAGAGTTAGTACTTTCTTTTTTCTTCGGTCTTCCTTCTTGGCCAATAATACATTTTGTACTTTTCGTGTTGCTGGTCTATAGGTGAGGGAATGTTTACCATGACATACCCTGTCTGCTAGTTAGTCGGCCATTTATATTAAAAGAAACCTATACCAAGTTAGTCTCCCTTCATTTCCTAGAACTCTTGATTAAATTGCGATGTTCTCATCGATATAAAAGCTAGACGATACTGCTGTTTGATTTTTCGTATAAAAAGCAACGTGAACTTTTGCTGAGAAAGTCAGAAGCACTATTCATTAGTTCTGTGAGGCAGTGATTTTTCCAAACACTGTCGGACCCGAGGCTTGACTCGGTTGAAAAATCAATACCCAGTATTGAAAAGGCTAGACAGACGTGCATTGGTCTGTATTTAGTGGAATGAATTTCATTCATATGACTAAACTTTACTTTATATTGCACAAAACCAAAAATGCATAATTACTACAAATGCTAAAACACTCAATTTATTACATATCTGCAACTATAATCATTCAAATGTCACATAGTTAACCTATAACCTGCCCCGCTGACTTTTCAGTCGACACTGAAAGATTCAATCCATCACGCAATTTTAATTTTCAAAAAGTGATGTATGCATTAGTGTTTAATTATCATTCGCTTCACTGAAAACCTCGTGAGGTGACCCGAGAGATCTCCATAATGTTCACAAAGGTATAAAATGGTTTGTAAAATGTGCCAATCACTACCAAGTCCTATGTCCCTCAAATAGTGAGAGAAAATCCGAGTTCAGTAATGGGACAGTTACATTCCCCAATATGGATAGTGACGGTAATGATACAGAGCTACCCATTGGGTTACCTGATAATCTAATAAGCAAATGTATATTTATAATTTAATATATATTTTTTAAGATAATGAGATCAGTCGGCACATAAAATAGACAACAACGATCAAACTTAAAAATCAAATGCCCGCTTACGATATCCGTATCATAATTCCATCATTTCCATTGTCACGATACTCACTATATAAATAGGCTTAAACTACTTGAAATGCAAGTTAGAGAATCGTACGAGACTTAATAATATTCAGAGATAATAGCCGCTTATCGACTTCCTTCTTTTATCGAGCGAGTGGAAGTTCAAGTCGAAGTCATTGCAATCTTGAGACAGATACTGAAACGCGGTTGATGACCCTGCTCGGTTAAAAATACGTCCGTGTCTCCCTCCCACGCCGGGTCAAGGGTATTATGCTGGTTCGCGAGCTCGTCGCGCTGACTCTAATGTCAGTGGGCACTGGCCCATAACATGTCGCGGTCAACATCATCACATTAAACGGACGAGGCGCAAAATTGCACGTCACGACTTTCAACACATGTTCACCGCAAATGTGATTTATTACCCTGAAACTCATGACGATATCTAAGTTCATCTGTAACATATGGATTTGTGATCAAAATTTTTGAGTTAACCAAAGTTTAGATACGAATGTATTTATCAATCAATAATATGCGTGCTTTCAGAGTATTATGCGCGCGATGAGAATGTGATTTGGCATAAATACAGTTTACATGGAGAAGATATGCAGAAAACTACTATTTGTTACAGTTATGATCACACTGTTAATTTCAAGGACATAACAGAATGTGCTCAAATACTGGCATGGAGAAAATTGACATAAAACATTTAAAGGAAAAAAAAAGAAATACTGCCAAACATCGACCACTGAGCAACTACTTCTTTTCTATCACGATTATTGTTTCAGAACATGGAAACAAAATAAGTAACAGATAATACATCACAGGTGTCCTCGAATGAAATCCGATTACAAGCTTGGAAGCAAGAAGGAAAGTTATCACTTCGTGGATCTGCACAACTCTTCATCACGACGTAAATCGTGCGCCGGAGACGAGCCTCAAGATAACTAACTACAAGCCCATGTCGCAGGAAACACGACTCACTTAATTTATTACTTGTCTATAGTAGACCAAATATCCTAAACCTATTATTATGCTCACATCAACATCTTTTATGCATACTACGAAAGTTAATTCATCAGAAAAAAAAAACACCGTCCTGTATATTTGTATTCATCTGCATATTAACAGTATGCATTTACTTTACTTAAGAAGACTACAATTTGCTAGATAATTAATTAAGTATGATGATTTATTGAAATTTATTTCTTAATACATTTAATTAAGTTATGACGTCACATTTTGATTCTAAATTTAAATGTGATGAAGCGTGCAGCCAAAGCTTATTACTAGGATGGACCTACGCTAGATTATTCACGTACGTAACATCTACTAATACTGATGTTGCCAGTGACGAGTGCCCTCGAGTGTGTGTTTTATGTTATAAAGTTCTTATCGTTACGTAAAAGTGTATTTATAAATCAAGTACCTTACGGAGAGAACACGGAAATGAACTTAATCGACATAACATTGTGCATTGTTTTTTCACAATGCGGTTCTCCAGTGACAATATTGTTTGAAGTAGATACATGATCCAGTTTAAATCGTGTACGTTTGATTTAATTGTCACAAATAGCACCGGGTCGCGTCAGACACGTCTGAAGGTGCGAGAGTTCCGCGACGCTTTCCCGTGAAACCATCGTGTCGATGAGCTGTGAGCGGCGAGCGGCGAGCGGCGCGGGCGCCTTCTTTACATACAATCATAGCACACAATGAGCCACGGAGCCTGCCTCCCCGCACAATGCCCGCGGCCCACATCGCGATTGTGTGACTCACCACCGGCGCCGGCAGCGCCATACCGGCTTGTTTACAATTCACGCGATTAATGACACTCGGCAAGCCTCGCGCCACTCGCCCCCTAAACGATTTCACACAATTATCCTTCATAAGCGAAACAACAATCGCTCAATTTACTAGACGTTACATAATGTTGCAGTGTCGCATCATAGAATTCATGTTGTCCCAGCTACGTTGTTTCACGAAACGACGTCATCTTCTAAATTTACCCGTGCTCCAATTAATTCTTGTTGTTCAAAGTAAAGTAGTTGAAAATTTATCAGCTTATGGTGAGCTTGGTGAGCTTTAAGTATACAGCTTATAGCTTTAATGGGCTCATTTTGGTACGAAGTTGATTTTACGAGTGGAAACGGCCAAAATTTAGCGCAAGACCCGAGCTGTAATAGCCACGTGACACGCTCATTTCGATTGACTCACTCGGCATTCATATTCTAAACGTGCGCAACACTAACATTATGAAAATTCACTTGGCTTAATGTTCAAAACAACGTCATATCCTTTAAATCAAAATGTATATATTGACGACAAGAACAAAACAATATTATTTGAATTGAGCCATAACTACAGACGCTGAGTTCCACTCAGCCGAAATCTACATGTTTGATTGAAATGGACAGAAAGAATTGAATTGGTTCATTATGTATGAACGGCTCAATTATAGCATTATGCGAAGGTACCAGTACATCTGCTTATTCACGCTCCAACGGGCCCCAGATAAATTTATTATGATCACACGGAATGTTTACGACTTAACTAGTTTAAACTCTTTGTTAAATCACCTGTGACAGGATGAGAATTACATTATTGCTATTAACAAACGCGTGCATATCCATAAAACAATAGTTATTCACCACCGTATTCACAAACAATACTATGAGATCTCACAGTGAAATAGGAAGAGAATCGACTGTTTTATTGCCTTCTACTTCTCTAGTTTTTCGAACAATGCCAAAGACAAAGATGGAAATAAGAACAATCGACTCTTTCTTAGCATTACGTGTGACTACGAAGCCTAGCCTCTGCAGATTCATCGGAAATTCAATTTAAAGTTGCCTAATACTCAGTCGTGCGTATATATAAAAGTAACAACAATGAGTACTTGTTACACGCAGTGATGTAGGTACTTGGGACGTTAACGAGAAACGTTATTAGGCGTTGAGTAATGTTTCCAACGAGCCGACCGATGCGAGAGACGGCTGTAGAACAAAACTCTTTTGCCCATCGCGAGCGCGTCATGACCGAACGCGTAACCTCGTATTTAATCGGCTCCTCGTCTAGTTTAAGCCGCGTATTAAACATAATTACTATACGAAAACAAAAAGACAACAGATGCTTTAATTGCAGCATTATCTAAATTACATCTAAGCGTCCAGAGATCGAATCAAATTAAATCAAATAAACCCGCTCCCCACGTAGAAATGTGAGACGTAAGTCACTTAAGATTTCAAACATGCCCGTTGTCACATATGATCAATTTATAAGAATCATGAGCCAGCTTGAAAGCGTTCTTTATTTTTTAAATCAAACATTTTAAGCTTCTTCCATAATTACGGCTAACAGGAAACAGTAACATCTGTCTGTTTGAAATGGGCGCATAAAAACTACCGATCGTGTACGTTTATTTTGTTTACCATTAACAACAGATAAAATATAGAATTACGCAAATCTCTGGTACCTCACTTTTATCGATAAGTTTTCTATAACAATAATCTATCTTAGAAGAAATGTTTGAGCACATTTTAAAAGCTTTTATTTAACTTGTAATGTGTGTTTGTATAATTCTATGGGATATGTATTACAATCTGAATGAGAACTACTTCGGCAAATCTTATGAAGTTGAAGAAATTTGACCCAATGCTTTAGTTTCGATGATAATGCATATCTAGAACAAATTTGACCTGATACTACACTTACACTTAGCTCTAAACGAGAGAAAATTGGTAACCTTTAAATTATTAATTTAATTTCTTATCGCTTTCGTATCCATAATAATGGGGCATCATATAATATTTGTCTAGAATAACTAGTCTTCAACAATAAGGTCCATGAAAATATTTCAATGTATCTATATTCCATATGATAATATCAGTGAGAGCAGGAGCGCGGCGTGACCGTGAGAATCTCGCGAAATGTTTTCAAAACACTCATCAACTATTCTACACACAACATTATAACGGGCACGTTATTAATTAGGGCTGTCGCATGAGACAACTGTAGTGCTAAGTAAACGAAATGAGGCTACGTCTATGTTTGTTGAGCTGCACTATTTGTTTACTTGTTATAAAGCCACATTCGATACAGACGTAGCAGTATAAATACAAAGTATACAAGGAAATTGAAATAAAAAAAATAAAAAGAAGAATGTTTTTGAAAATTTCAATAAACTTTATAAAGTTAAACGATGTTTAAATATTAAATCGATTGTTTTCCGACAATACAACAACATTGATTGACACAAGAATCGATATGCCGGAATATGCCGAGCATGCGATATCGATAAACGCTCTCGATCCAAGCAGCTGTCCCGATAGTTATAATATTATTTTCTTTAGCATAAAAAGAAAGTAGGTGCATTAAACCACTCTTGCAAAACTTACTGGTCGGCTGAATAATTTAGCGAATAGGGAAGTGTGGGCGAAAACAATTGAAAATTGGAATGAATCGATTTACAAATTGTGATTTGGAAAAGTTTAATTGTTAAAAGATTATGATCCACGGTAGGTATCTGAATCGAGTCTGTGCGTGCTTGGGGCCGAGGCCGAGAGAAATCGAATGTAACTGCACTTTAATGATATTAGGTCATTCAAACGCGTTGCACTGTTCTGTGTAATTGTAATGAATCATACAATAAACTTTATTACCGTTGGATTATGTTACATTTTCTTTTACATTAACCTGCTTTAATAAAGATATTATTCTAGCTTTGCAAAGTTATCTCTCAGGAAAACTATAAACGAGATAATACAGAAGTTTTAATGGCCCAATTTGTAATGGCTGTGTGTCTATATTATTGCATAAATAATTATTAAGACGCAAATAAAATAAATTGTTCGATTTTATAAATTCCATTTTATATGACCGCTCTTTTAAACATCTTTGGAAGACAAAGTTTTTATAAAGATATATAAAATCGGAAATAGGTTTTTAATATGCACTGATGCAAATCTGCTAAGTTTAATACATTATCAATGCGGCGTCACGCAGCAAAATCTCCATCATGGGAATGAAATTATACATTTACAATCAAATTTACGTCCGACGACGTGGTTGTGCGACATTATATTGGGTCGCTGTCGCACGTGTGAATGTGACAGTAATAGATTTGACATGCCTTTAAACGTGTTCTAAATTTTGACAACAAAACGCATATTAAATATAAACCCTAACTATAAACGACTACAGATATACAAATCGATTTTATTCTTTTGTCTTACAACGTCCGTCTGCTGAATTATTATGATTACAGATCGTGCAAGGTTTAAGAACTAGAGCAACCGTTACTCAATTTTAGTAATCTCATTTGAAGTACAATCACATTCAAATTTTAAGAACCTTTAACCTCGCATAAACTACGTTTAATGCAATAATTATTAACATTATTTGATGGACGATAATAATATATTTTAAATGTACATTTCACAATGTTTCACCTCGAGTTCTGTTACGCAAAATTTAAAAGTAATTCCTACACAACAACCATAGGTAGGTACTATCGCATGTGTCGAACGGCTTTAAAAGAGTTGTATTGAAAGTTAAATAGAAACAGAAACACGATTGTAAGCTGACACGATCATAACGATTGGATTTCAAAAGAAAATCTCTCTCGACACACTGCATACTAACATACATGCAGTACAGAAATAACGCGGTTATAAAATTCGATGCGCTCAATATTGCGGGCGAGGAGCGGTATGGAAAGAATAAAATAGCAACGAAATCTCCAGCGGCGGAGTGCATCGGCGAGTGCACTGACAGAATTATCGGAGGCGTTGCGAGGGGAGGCGGTTATTTCTGTATGTTTCGCGAGAAGTGTCTTTTGCGTGGTGCGTCCAGGGATTATGGGCGACATAACTCGCGGCACGCCGGCCACGCGACGGCCAATGATCCAAATGGCCGGCGGGATGACTCGATACAACTATTACAGCGCGCCTATCTACATTCCCAGAGCCACTTTTTTTATTTCGCTTTGCTATTTCTTTGCATAAGTTGTCCAGTACTGGTGCGATATATCGCGCCAACCCGATATTCTAAAGATCGCTTAATATGTTTCGTTATTCAAATGCATCGTAAAGGTATCCTGTATTACTCTAATGAACTTTAATCATTCCATATCACAGCAAGCAATACGAAAAGTCCATATAAACGGACCTAGTCTCGTCTTTTTTACTTTGCAGAAAAATAAACTAATACCATAAAAATCATACAACGAATATGTTGAAAAATATTACTCAACATGAGATATCATTATATAAATGGATGCGGGAGTTGTCAGTAGAGATACTCGTACTGCAGAAGATGAAAATATCAAACGACAAAATTCCGAGTCTACATCAAAGCGGAGTTTTATTACTTACGTACTCGTACATTCGACATTAAGATATATGAAGGCGCCGCATCGATATAGTACGCCAGAAAATGTTAAGTACGATATTGAAGTTTAGGAATAAATTGTTAGAACCATTTTGCAATACGTGTTCTGATATCATGTAGGTAGCATAAAAATAACAAATATGTATACTGCAACAAATAAATATACAATAAGTAAAATCGAACATAACACCGTAGGAAGAAGGGAAAAAGGATCGCATGTTGTTAAATACTCCGCATTCTGATTATGCGTATGCGTTGTTTGGTCAAATAATAATATTCAATTCAATTTCTTTCAGGCTAGCATGCGATTATTTGTAATGGCTAATACACACCTATCATTGTTTCGCATTCAAATATATTTTTTTAGAATCGTACACGTTTCATTACACAAAAGTAAACTGTTACGTTGGCCATAAGTCAGCGTGTCTCGTCGCATAAATCAAGAACGAGTAATTGCAATTACAAAACAACCCCAGCCATCGACCGCGGCGTGCATTACGCAACATACATGAAACGGCACTCGGACAAAAACTTTCTGCCGAAAGCTGCCGGACTGGTCATGTTAAATCTGTGAAATCAGCTCCATCTAAGGAATCGAGATATATGGCGCCAGTTCGTTACACGGAACTGGCGAGTGCGAAAGTTCTCGTACATTGAAAACGTCGGAGTCGTTTACGACGAGGTAAATAAAGTATTAAATGGGGGTGCGCTTAAAGCGAGCCGAGCTTCATTTCTTGCCTGCGCTGGGGTATAAATACGATTGCAAAAAGGCCGCAATGCAAAAATCGCGGAAGAATGCGAGCTGACGACGCGGACGACGCCTCGGCACCGGGACGCATCGCTCTTTAATATGCAGACCGTATATTGTATATGTACGTTAGCGAGACATTATCGACTATACATAATTGCTCGCCTGCATTATTAAGAGAAAGTGCAGTATACGAGCTGCATATGGTGGGTAGACTGACCGCTCCATTATATTTTCGCTACCATCACTGTTCAACGCCCTTTACAAACAAATATGGCAATTACGATCTTATTTGTGAATGCAATCTTTATATTCTAAATACATTTGTCCAAAAATAGTACCTCGTATACATTATAAAAAAAAAAAACTAAAGCGGTATCAAATTATCATTTTAATAATATTTTCTGTCGATAGATTCGATAGGTATTAATTAACTCTATATGTGACAAGTATCGTTGATAAAAACCGCCGTGTGTTTAATTGGATTTTTTTATCGGCAACCGGCAAAGTGAACGAGTGTAGAGTATAATTGCAATTTTATTGAAAATCGCTGGTAGTTTATGGTTCAGTCAATGACCTTTTCGAAGCGACAAAATCAATGTTTACTGTAATAATTGAGCCGATATATTATACGTAGCAAATACCCACATTTACATACACTATATTTAACTTGTTTGAAAAAAATAATCATTGTGAAAAATCATGTCTACCTCAAAGTAGTTTATTGTATTATACTAAAACATCGAAAGAAGCATAAATCATTCTAACATCCTCTTGAGCGTGGTCTTTACCCTTCTACTCACGTTCTAAGTGGAGAACTAAGAGCGGCAGTGGACAGTTATCAGTTATAAACATTCAATTGAGAAATGCAAGTGCCCGGGTATTGTGACCCGATACAGAACTGCAAGCGACCCGACGCGACACCGTGAGAACAGACAGTATTGTTACTTCACATTTTAATGACTGGGAAGATTTGAAAGTCAAAACACGTTCAAAATAACAGACAATGGTCTCTCGTTATTTTCGAATAACAGAAAAACTAGATGCTATCTTGTAACGTACACCTGTATTATCATAACTGAAAGAAAACATTTTAGAATACAATTTTAACTAAATAAATGTTCACACAGTCACACCTCCGCACTTAACATCCGATTCCCTGTTTCCAGTTCCACACACATACATACACATGAAAGTCATTGAAACACGACTCCAGAATAAACATTTATCTGTCAAATAAATGTCTCCCCTGCAGGTCATCGCACTC